>VBVQ01000919.1:0-43800 GCA_011636635.1 Tetramorium simillimum | reverse complement strand
CTGTCAATTTCTTCTAAGTAATTCAATTAAGTTCTATTTTCAAGCTTGCGGATGATATCTCGCACGTGGCGAAACGTCGTGTATTTTTGAAATGAAATCGCCGTCAGGTTTAATAACGGAAAAAGGTATATAATAACGGAAAGGAGTATTCATTTCACAAAGCAAAAGTGTAAAAATGAATGCGACATGTTGATCCGTATGACATACGAGCGACGATGACGTATTTGCGCGAGCTGAAACGCATACGTAAGACACGAACGCAGTTTTTGTAATTACACTCGATAAGAAATTACAAGCGCCTTTCACTGCATCTTACAGATGCAACCGTGCAAAAGAACGAACCTTCTAGATACGATTCAATCGCGGGCTCGATACAGCCACGCTAGTACAGGTACGTCGTGTAAAAAGGCGCGCGTTCGCAAAAATATATAATTGCACGTACAATCCTGAATGACAACGAGCGAATGGCGTAGAGGAAAGCAATATCCCGCGCGGCATCAATACCGAGAATATTGATGCGAGCGGTCGATATTAATTTTAACATTATGATTTTGTAACGTCGATTTATCCGGGATCAGCCGTAACCGTGCCATGCATCTTAACTCTTCTCAGCCACTCAGCGCGATTAATCTCCGGGCGATTGTACGGATGGATCAGACCTTTTTTCTGTTACAATTATCATCGAGCTCTCTCGTGGGACTGTAAGCGATACTCTTATTTTTCGCAGAGAGAGAGAGACGCGAATCAACCATTTCATCTCAGCTTATTGATATCCTTTCCGATATATTAGAGCGCTTCTTCTTTTTATAAACTGAAATTTTACTTCGCATAAAAGCAATGTAATTTGTCCGTATTCTGTTGTTGCATGACGCGCATTATAATATTTCATATAAACTTCAACTGTCATTTCGCTTATCATCAATTTTATCTCCAGCAAGATAAATGTATTTCGTCATTATGCTGACATGTTAATATACAGAAATGTTGTATTATTTTCTGTGTCACTAGGATAATAATATAAAGGACAGTTGCTATCTTAAAAATGCATCTCTTACAAGTTATAATTTACTTTTTAAAATTAGATTCAGCTGATTGAAAGCTGATACGTTATTTGCCGAACCGTATTACGTCGTTTGTTTCAACAAAAGTTGAAAAAGGTAAAGAGAAAAATGTTTTCTACAGTTTCGCGTTTGACCCTTTCGATAATTTATCCCAGAATCGGTTACGTCTGTCAATAATCAGCCAATAAAACGCTGGCCGGTCGGCCGTTTTCTTCACGATGTAGTCGTGACGGGCGTAAAAGTGCGCTGAAAAATGACCAGCAATTTAGTTCAGTAGAATGATAAATGCGTCAAGGTGGATACACGTCGCTCGCTGCAACGTAGCCGATAGCAAACGAGCCGCTTTTCGAGCGAGCCGAGGGCGCTCTCGAGGAAGTCAGCAATTAACGTCAGACAGTTGCGTTACGATTATCAGGTAGCTGTTGGTCGACAATCAATAGCGATTCTCCCTCGGTCTCCCTCTCGCCGACCGCCGTAACGAGCGACAAATGTCTCAGTGCACTTATCGCCGCGTTGATATTCATAGAACAATCACGGCGGCGCGATCGAGCGGAACGCAATTATCGCCGACGGCCGGAATGAATCTCCCGGCGCGCGAAACGGTGGCGAATACCACTCACTCGTCGCCGGACTCATATTTCCTCGTCGACGAACGACCGTCGGTCGATTTGGAGCCATTTCGCGGACGCTGGCCGCGGGCGCACTGGCGACGAAGCGGATCCGACTCGCGGGAGGTTCTGCTCGGGGGAAGCTAACTTGAGTTTTGATTACCGAGATGCCGATTGCCGGAATCGGCAAAACTGCGGAAAGATGATGACCTCGCTCGATTTCACCGAGGAGAAAAAAGAATCCTCCTCCCTCCCTCCGTCCTTCCCGCCGTTATCTGGGATATTCCTGCAGATTGCAATCGAAGGGGCGATTGGATATCGGGGGAACCCAGAAGCGAGCCGTGTCTATTAATAATCGATCAGTCTCGCGGTCAGCGTGCATTCTGGCGGCGGCCAGAAGTCGCGGAGCGACGCGTTAACTCCATTCACTTTATTCAAATGCGAATCCGCGTGCATGAGTAATGGACGCGTTTATGGATGCAGCGATACACATGAGTGAGTCCCTCGTCCCGTTTTAAATGTTGTTCCCCTCCGCGTGGCGCGCGGGAGACGCGGGATCATGAGCTCGAAATGAGAGGGAGAGAATACGGCGGGGAGGGAAAAAGAGGGGGGTCAGGAAGGGGAGAGGCAAAGTCGCGCGATTAATTTCGCGTGATCGATTTTGGAATTTCGGCCCCGGGCGACCGGCCCGCCGGTGAATGACTTGCTGACTGGAATTGCGAACACGCCGGCCGTGTGTTGCGTCACACTTAATACCGGAACACAAGCGGGATGGAAAGCCGATGAAAATATCGCTCATAAAGCATCGGCGGACGCGTCGTCGATCCGCTGCAGCGCGTCCGAGCGCTATGCATAAATATGCATTCGATTAAGCAACCAGCGGCAAGCGAGACTCTCGACATTCTCATTATTTCGTCGTGCGCTCGCGAAACAATTATTTTCAGCAGTGACGTCACGCGCACGGTGTGCACCGCGCGCATCCGTGCAATAAAATATATCGCCGTTTTACCGATGACCAGGCATATTCAGCACGCGTTCGACAATTATAATATATCGCACCGGAGCTTCCGGATGTTGCTCGTGCCAGAATAATTAAAATTTATTTACTAGTTACTCGATCACATTTAGAATTTAATGTGCAAGTAAATTGATAATCCGATGCCACTTATCCGAGAATATAGAATTCCGGTTAATTCGCATAATAATTCCTTTCTGTTTATTTTTAAAGACGGTATATAAACGCCACGTTGAAAGATCCCGTTGAAATAGACACGCTGCAACGATTAACATTTGTATCTTATTTAAACTCAAAGTGCTTCAAAGTTTGAGTTATGCCAATTTCAACGGCTCGTATAACGCTTTGCGAGCACGTATTACGGTGCAACAGATCGCTTCGAAAGTAGATCAAGCTGACGTGCGGAAATTCGGAATGTCTCTCTCTCTCTTTCTCTCTGTCTCTCGCTCACTCATTCGCTCGCTCGCTCGCTTTCGTTGATAGTCCATTATCAGGGATGTTTCGCGAGCCCTTTGTTCCAATTTCTATGTCGCTATCGTTTCGTTATGTTGCATTAATTCATGCATAGGCGCCACGTGCATGCAAACCCGCATTTTCGACCACCCTGGTTGTGCATTGTGCGAAATGTCACACGGCATCACGCTATGAATGCACGTAAAACTGCGATATCGATCGCACCGCTACTACCATCATCGCGCATATTTTCGTGCGGCTTTATTTCCGCGATGCAAAACGACAGCCGCGAGTTCATGCGGCACAACAATTGTTCGTAATCGCGATAAATGCTATTCTAAATTGAACTTAAGCGGCACGCTTTTACATCGCCACGGTTTTACATCATACTGCAATTAAATCTGCTATTTTTTTATTCAAGAAATTCGCTCGGACGTCCCGGAATTTATGACTAACATGAAAAATGTTGAATTTCACTAATGTAATTTCTCCGGAAACTTACCAAAGAAACGCTCTCTTGATTAAATAAAATGTTTATTGTTCTAAAAGAGATTTTAATAGAAAGATTTTTTATATATCTATGTTTCGTATAAAGTCAGAGAAGAAACAGAAACAGTTTCCACCGTGAAAGTTCAGAGTAACTTACATGCCACCGACATACTTGGACAAAGTTTATTCTAAATTAAAAATAACAACATACGTCAAACCCATACGCACGTAGTCATTTGGTTCATTAAATCGGCGTGCATTTAGGGCAAACAAAAAAGTATCGGGCAGCGAGCATCGATTCAATCGTAAACCGTTGGTTCTCTATTCGATGATATTCCTTCTCGTGTGCCTTTCCTTCTGCCGAGTTTCCTCGCAGGAGGCCCGCCGATAAGGGAAAACCCGATGGAGCGGAGCCAAGTCGAGCGCGGAAAAGCGAGACGGCCGTCAGAAACAAAAGTCGTTCTCCCTGACGAGAGGAGCGAAAAGGAAAGACGGGAGGTTTGCATGGAAGTAATATCCGGCCACTCCTTTCGTCCCGGCTCGCATTTATATAAGGACGTTACGTTCGCGTAAGGTACACACAGATGCGTATACCCGGTATGTAGAGGCGAGTGTATACATTATGCGATGCATCTCAAAGCCGCGTTCGCGTCAGCGAGTTCGAGGACATCCTTTAATGTTCCGTTCGCGTCGGCAACGCCGACAACGGCGACGGAGCCCTGTTCTCTCTCTCTCTCTCCCTCTTTCTCTCTTTCTCTCTCTCTCTATTCTCAAAAGGATTCTATTCCCTTCGTCCTTCGTGCCAGTCGTCGTTTGCGAGGTCCTTCTTCGGCGGCCTTGTAATAATTCTGCGGAAAAGGCAGACCTCCCTTTTCCCAGCGGCGGGGAAGGAACCGTGAGAAGACCGTCAGATGTTCGGCCCCGTCGTCCTCGGCTACCGCCGAGGAATCGGGAATTATTGACGCGAGGCGAACTTGGACTTCCACGGCGCAAAACGCAGCGACGCGGACATCGCGACGCTTTTCCGGAATCGATATCGCGGGCGATTGTGGTGTAACGAGAGAACGCTGAATATGTATGTATATAATACGTATTAAGCCTTCCACCGTCCAACCTTCCCAAGTCATGTATTTATTCTCCTTGCATTGTATTCTCCCGGTTTCCGGGAGTAGGAAGAAAAAAAAATTTTATCTGCGTTTTATCGACTCTCCATTCTCTCATTTTCAATCGGCCGCTCGATAAAATATGCCGCGCGCTCTCCACGATAGATTCACCGGGACAGGATGCACTTGCGTGTCCGCGGCGCTTCCGCACTTGCGTTGCTCCTTTTTGTCGGCGTGAGCGCGACTAAATGAAGCTTCCTGGCGGTCGAGGAGGCGCGATAATGCGCGCTGCCCTCTCCGGACCCTTAATCCCTTTGCGACTCCAACACATGTCGATCAGATAATTCCGCGCGTCATCTGGATGAGGCGCAATCATCGATGCGGGTTGAATATTGGACGCGACTCTCTCCGTCAGTGAATTCCGTGATTGATCAAAGGCGATGCGAGCGCATAAATCAGTATGCGATAAAGTTCGCCGGGTGAAACGTTTGTATTTGCCTCGATAAATTTACGGGGAATAAATTGATAACGAGTAGGCAAATAAATATATAAAAAATATAGTAAACAAAATGGAACAAAAAAAGAACAAATAATAGAAAATGCACATGAATTAAATAGCAGCCGTCTGCGGATTTACAGTTTTATTCTGTAAATACTTGACGGCTAAAAAAAACACGTGAATAAATATCATTCTAATAAATTACAAACGGTAAACGGTGTTTACTATTAAAGTTAATTAATAAATGAATATGTTGCTAATTAAGATTCATACATTTATGACGTTATATGGAAATATGGAAATTGAAGTGTTAATATCGCACGTGTGATAAATTCATAAAGCTTGCAAATCAAATGCACCGCAACAAATACAATTCGTTAAAAATAATTAATTTTTCCCCACCATTTAAGTAACGAGTATATTTTCGCCCGTTTTGTCATCGCGATATATTTTTCTCCTCCAATTAAAAACTACTCTTCCGATTACATCTTCCACGTTTATTACTGCACCCCGAAGTCTCGAACAATCGAGCAAGACCTGAATTTCGACGACGTCGAAAACATTTTCGAGAGACTGACTTCGAACATTAATCAATCTTCCTTCCCGACTATCCTGAAAAACGTACAACTCCATTGCGAGAAACTTCATAATAACGTGAAAACTTTCCGACACAAACTCTATAACGGCGCGCAAACTTTTGCCATGTTATATTTCTTTCGCAAGGCAAAAGCCACATATCCGATATAATCTCGCTTTTTATATAAAAATAAAAAAATATATGTTCACGAAAGATCTTCGATAAAAAAAATCTTAATAATGTTAACATAATAATACGATTTCGATATGTCGCACGAGATATCTTCTTTCGAAGTGCGAGAACATTAAAATTTTTTAATTCATATTTTACATCAAGATCGTATTTGGATCGACAATGGACTCTGTACCCTATACAATGGCTGTGCCCTAAAAAAAAAGGAAATACGAGACAACGCGAAAATAATAAGAGGTGAGTCAGTACAGACGCGTCCACTAGTCAGTCAGTCGTTTCTCCATTGTTCGCGCGCCTCCATATTTAAGAATTATAAAGTGCCTGGTGGCACATAAAGGACGATCCTGCAGCATGCCCTTGTTGTTCCCTTATGTGCGCATTGTGCACCGCAATAACGAATTTCACATAGAACGACACTCGACAGAAGCCTTTGATTCTTGCATGAAACCAGTGAGAGAGACAGCTAGATTATTCCATTATTATCTACATTATTATTTTTCGATATATTTTTCACTCTAATAACCTGTTACATTAATCTACATATTACCAAGTCTATCTTCTCTACATATTTTATCTCTCACATATTTTAATGTAAATATAGCGTAAACATATTTAATGTAAATATAAAAATTGAGCATAAATTATAACAGCTATAAAAAGATCAGCTAAAAATGTGTTTTTTAATAGCTGTTAAAAAAGCTGTATACGTATTTATCGCATCAGGTAGCATGGGATAAATGAGTAGAAAGTTATGTTGCGAGGTAGGCTGGTCCGCACAAGTTCATTACTTTTGCAAACCCATCTGCCTACACACTTTCGACTTGCGTCTACCGTGTAAAGGCGTATTAAAGCAGGATCAATTTCGCCGCAGTTGCCGTACACGCTCAAAGTTTCATATCGCAATCTCGGTTGTACAACAAGCGTCGTGACTGATGTCCGACAAAGATGTTTCCGTGGAGGACACTCGATATATCTGTACAGGATACGTCGGTCGGCTCGCTGGGGAACTGTTATTCGCTGGGGTACGCGAGGCAAGAGATTTATAGCCGCATCCTATCGATTTGCGATATTTCGCGGACCGTCTATATATTGTTCGCTTGAAAACAGGTGCATGTCAGTTGCAGGCACAATAAATGCGATAAAATATTTAATTTCGTGTCGAAGGCCGAAGATCAAGTTTCGAGGATTCATCAATTAATTAGATCCGAGATTAAATAAAATTAATCGCCTCTCGCTTTGCTTCTCACTGCAAAAAGTGATCAAACACAACCGTATTTACACATGTACGAGCTAAACAAGTTGCAAACTGAAACACAAACTTAAAATAGAAAGAATTTATCTTTATAATTTATTGGCTATTTATCGATATTTAAATTTATGTTTAATTTATTTTCTTGGATTTTAAATTTCATGTATTGGTGCCGTTATCACTGAAATATTTCCAATAAGTTTTTTTTTTTGTTAAAAAACACATTTTGCTCACATTGTAATTTAGGACTCACAGCAAAATAAATCGCTGACCTGAAGTCTCGTTGTAGAATAAACCACGCTACTACCACTAGCGGGTACAGTTTTTTTCATCGTATGTAGACGTTCCCGTCGATCTTGTCGGAACGAGGTTGCGTGCACGTCGTCGAGGAGTTTTGTTGGAAAATGTACTTCATGAAAAGTGTATGGAACGCGCAAGACTTCCGTGCCGAGGGTCGTCGTTCACCCCTCCACCCCGCCCACAGTCTCGTTTCTCGTGCGCCCCTCTCGTCTTGTGAATACGGGATCCTTCCCGAGGGATACCCGATCGCGGAAAAGGAGTATAAAAATCGTATAAATCGTGTGTACGACGTGGCCAGGGGTGAGGGTAATGCGGCGAAGGCAAACCGTTTCTGAGGCTTTCGAGACGAACACCTTGCCGAGGAGTACGCGATTGCCCCCGACTGAATATCCGCTCGCGATTCCCCGGCGAATCGAACAGGCGGCTCGTTCGTGTCGTATCGATATACGATATTTCAAAGCCATTAACGTGTATCTCGCGAGCGTTGCGGGAAAGCTGCTCGTTTGGACGATCGATGCGTTTAATATAGACTGATTTACCATGGTCAATTTAAGCATATCCTAACTCCAATATTTAATAATTCAATAACTGATGAGTCCGCACGTTACCGATATTTTGCGAATGTATATACAGGGAGTATCTATATATACTGCGCGCGCGATACATATTCGCTTTTATCCGCATCGCGCGACTCTGCATTTCCAAGACGGCGGCTGCTGGTTAGTCGCCTAAAGTAAGAATGATATACTATAGCGTCACGCCGAGCGTAATGCATTTTAAGTGAAAAATATTGCTTCAGAATGTATCGCGCGTTGCGTTACGAAAACAGATGGCTTCTTCTGCGTCACGTCGTTTTATTCCGGTGCCCGTGTCTGTTATGCGCGAGGAGTAGCTCGGCGTGTTTTACTAAGTCTAAAGTGTCAGTTTTAATTTCGAGTTATTCTTTATCAGCGCTTTATATTCTATATAAATGATCTATTCTCGAACGCTCGAAATAATTCTCGCCTAACACAAAATGGAGTTATTGACTATTAAAAAAATTAACTAAATTTACTTCGTAGAATAAATCTGGCTTCTTAAATTTAATTTAATATCTAAAATCTAACTTCATAAAATTAAAATCTCATGCAGTTAAATATGCTTTTTCATTTAATTTCACGGTTATCTTGCATAATGTAATTTTAATTTGAATTTTAACAGAGATAGCTTTCATTTTTTTTTTAAATTTCCTATAAGAATATTAATTGCGAGCTATTCGAACGACACTCCCGTGTGGATTTAGTATCACCCCGTATAGCGAACTTGTTTACCGGAATTGTGGTAAATCACGATACGTGCACGACGTCGGAAAGCTCGAGTCTTCACCAGTAAGATTTCACTCGGTAGAAAAGAGCTTTTGCTGCTCGAGGGGACCGAGAGACGCGGTCGCGTCCTTGGCGCGATCGCGGAGAAACGCCGAACAGACGAAGAGGGAAGGCGCGCAGGAAGCGCGGAGGGGCAGGGCTAAGGGCCCGACAAAAAGGTAGCGGTTCGTGTCCGAGGCTAATGCATCCGTGGTGCCCGGAGGGGTCACGAAACTAGGCAGCCTGGAAGCAGGAAGAGGAAGACGAAGGAGGAAAGAGAAGAACGGAGAAAAGAAAGGTCCATTGACCCGGTGGCACACTTCCACTTCCATTTCCATTTCCAGGCGGCATCGTGAAGCATATCGTGAGTCAGTGAGGATGCATTTGTGTGCGCTCGCGTGTACGGAGCGTGCAAGCGCGGATGCAGGGTTGGATAATTCATTGGGAACAATGAGCGCGGCGGCGCGGAACCTGCCAAACTGCAGATTGGGGCTCGCCGGGGATCTGCGTCATTTTATTTCTTACCCGAGTACCTCGGTTACAGGAGATAAATTCACGGTGTGAGATACACCCGAGGTTTCTCTTGCAGGAAATCAAATCCCCCGAGTGGAAAAAAAAAGTCGACGGCGCTGTTAGCTCTTATCCTTTTCCTCTCTCTAGAATACTTTCTCGATCATCGCGCGATATCATTCCGGTACTTTACATTAGCGACAACAGAAATATCGCTATCGGCAATTTTTCACTTTTCGTCAGAAAAGTTCCTCTCTTGCAGACTATCTTTTTCTTTCTATCTTTGAAAACAGAACGATAAAAGTAACTTTTATAAAATGCAACGTAAAACAATCGCTACGTTTGCGGTTCGATATAAACGTTTAATTATATTGTAGAATGGAAATTGAATGCGAATATATCATTTGCGTAGGACGACGCACACACACACACACACACACGATGCGGTGACAGGACTTTCTCCCACGCTTTAGCGCTCGATTTCACTCGCGGCTATAATCGCCGCACGCGGCTACTGTATGCACGAGACGCGCAGGAGCTCAAAGGCCTTTAATCCGAGCCTGTGCATGCTTGCATATACATACGTGCATACACCGAGAATCGGGTACACACGGCAGCGGCGGCGACGGTGGCGATCGAGAGTATACAGCCATGGTATTTTATTTGCCCGGCCGTGTGTATCGACGACGAGCCGACAACACACACTGGTCGCCCTCGACGTGCGAATGAAATTGTGTAGCACTGCGCGGGCAGCGGCACACGCTCAAATAAGCCCGCGAGGCGGAAGTGTTTGGCCATCGCCGAAATTGGTTTTGCCGTTTCGCGTCCCGACTCGCCTGCCTCGTATTTAGCCTTCAACTCCCGTGATCAATATCGCCGGTATATGATGCGGCGCTACGCGTCTTCGTCAGGTATCGCCTGTAGTCACCGTTATTGCGGATTTACTATCGAGCTGGAAGCATCCGACTTATTTGCAAAAAGTTCGCAGTTAATTCTAGATTTCTCTTTTTGTTTTGTCCCCTCTCCCCCCCCCCTCTCTCTCCCGCAAGAAGTACAAGATCTTTTTTCGATATCGGACATAATTCAGTTCTCTATACGTGCATATATCTGTGAGTGTCGATAAATGTTTCTCATATATCCAGTGAAACTTTATCCAGTAAATTCTATTACAATCTGCACGCTACAGTCATAAAACGCATTAACCCTCGGGAAACACACAGGGTCATATTGATCCTGTAGTCAACTTTTAAATCAAAAATAGTTTTAAACCCTAAATTTTTAGCCAAAAATATTGAAAACAAGAAAAAATATGATTTTTCATTTAAACTGTTTTTTGCAAAATTGTTATTTTTGCAACATTTTTTTACGATGTTCATAATGTCAACGACACATGTAAACTATCTAGGTATATTTCAAAATATTTAAAATATTACCAAAAAATTTTTTCAGGACAATCAAACAAGCGCATTTTAAATAAAAGCATCTTAAAATGTGGACAGAATCAAATTGACCCTGTGTGTTCTTCTTGATTGAAAAAATAGGTGTGTTCCCCGAAGTTTAAAAGCTCGTAAAATTGGATTTAAGTTATTGCAGAAAGAGAAGGCGCTCGAATTATCTTACAAACAAAGTATTTATCTTCGTATATAAAAGATTTCTGGAAATAACTGCGAAAAGGATTTAGATCTCAGATATAAGATTTATATTTTGCGAGAGATCCAATAATAAGTTCAAGAGTTGTTTCTCGTTCCGACTCACTCCTTCCTGTTGCGACATATATTCTTTTCGCAACGGTCAAATAGAATTCTAGCGGCACGATATTACGGCCGGTTGCTGTACGTGCGGCAAACAATAAACGTCCGTTTGATCCGGACGCGATGGTAAATTTATCCAGCAATTAAGACTGCCCTAACAGACCGAATACAATGTGTTCCTGTCGGAATTGCCTCCCATGGACCGGCCGCAGCGCGTTCTTAACTGCCAGGCGAATTTATCGCAGAGTGGATCACGGTGAGCATGAAACGTGATTTATGTACAATTTCGAACAAAATCGTTATCAGCAATATCGACATCTTGCTTTTACAATTAAAAAATAATTCAAATAAAGTAGAGTTTTTTATCAGCTTAACTATAAATTCAAAAAAATGGAGAATGTTTGGTTTTATCCCTCTCGTTTATAACATCGGAATCTTACTCTATTATATAATATCGTATTATATATAATTAAAAGGAATAAAATTCGATATCCAATTATACATTTAAACATCTCTGAATGCCTTTCCGGATTTTCCCTGCAAAAAGATTCGGAACGATAAGAGCGCTCATCCGCTTTCTTTGAGCGGGATGAATCGTTCGACGGGAAAGAAACGCCGGGAGGAAAAACGGACGAGTGGAAGAATTAGCTGGCGAACGAACGAAAGACGGAGCGGAAAATAATCGCGCAGCCTGTCTTCACGGAAGGAAGGAAGGAAAGAAGGAAACAGGGCCCGGGCATTAAAATCTTTGAACGCCGCGCGAGAAAGATCCTCTCTCGTGCCTGAGAGCGCAAAGCGAGATTTTCGCGGATTTCGCGCGCGGAATGTTCTCGTCCCTCTCGAATTTTCCCTGAGTTGTGGCTTTTGAACCTCGTCTTGCGGAAAATGCTGTTGCGATAAATCCCGTCGCCTCTAAGCCCACTAAATTCGCTAGTCGACGTGGTGAAAATTACAGAGAACGGCACGATCAGTCGTCCGAGAAGCGGAGTCCTCGTTTCGAAGTGAAAAATTATGAGGGAGACAAAGTAGTTTACAAATTTCTCGTGAAATTACTTACTCTGTATATTCCTTTCGATTTTATTTAATTAATTTAGATAAATTTTTCATATCTTATATGTTTAAATACATATATGTGTACATATTCTTGTGTTAAATTTTTTAATATTTCTTGATTTCCGTCGTACCGTTATGATATCACGTCGGTGAGCTGTAAAGATTTTTCTCCACTGTCTCTCTTTTGTCCGGGTTACATTTCTGTAAGCGGGTCGTTTGAAGGAACAGGCGGATAAAATAGCGCGTTATTCAGCCCCCGCTTCAAAGGCAACGATGCGCGAACGCCCGAAATCACCCAATTCATTCTCATATCGATTTAACATCCTCCCGCATATATGACGACGACGGGCTGACATATTCCGAGCATGAAGTTTGCAGACTATTCCCCATACATCTGCTTTCCCCCGAGAAAACGCGCAGTCGGCCAATAAAATACCCTTATCATCGCGGTATTAGGCGGTGTCAGGTGGTAGATCAAATAGCGGAATTGTATGAGGGTAAATCGATACATCACCCGCGAAATCTAACGTCCGTGCACGTGTCTACGATTTTGTTACATTAACCTTTCAAGAGGCTGGTTATATGTGAAGCGTCTATATTTCTCTCTCTCAGTACGCGGTTTTACTCTAATACCTCGCTCATAAATATATTTGTGTCAAAACATTATTAATATTTCTATATATGTATATATATTTCAGGCAATACAGATGTATTGACTATCTTCAACGTTACTTAAAACATGAGTGTACTTGTCGACTTAAGTAGTACAGCTCGTCGAAGTGGAACGAGTACTCAGGGTCACGACGAATGTCAGTTGATGACTCAGTCTTCGGCCTTTAAAGACTGTTCCATTTAACGCTCACAATATCCGACTAGCATGCGTTAATGACGGAGGAAAGAGTGTTCTGGTTACACCCGGTCGTCCTACTGACCCATATCAACAAACGACGCGATAATATTTCTCTCGACCACTTTCGCTACGAACGTCAGAATGTAAAATCACAACTTTCACACCAAAGAAAAAGGAGAAAATCCATAACTGGATAATAATTGCAGAATTTCGCGTTTTATGTTAAATTTATATATTTAAATATAATATAATTTCATTAATTTAAATTTTAATCTTCGATGAATGCGTCCTCAATTTTTTTTTACAACAGTACATTTTTAGAAAACATAGTTTAAAAAATTGAATTTATATATCTCTCTCGTTTTTATTTTTTTAATGCACGTGTTGATTAATATATTTCCCTATCTCTGGCTCCGTTTCTCGGACGAGATGGCAAAGCGGACCGGAAGAAATCCATCGCGCGACAAAGTCTAATCTTATATATTAGTCGCGAGTATATAGCAGGCAGAATAAAAGCGCACAGTTCTCTCTTTTAGCGGGGGCAGGACGATTAAAGATGGCGTGTCTTTTCCGGCGTGTAGCCGTCGGGCAGCGTTTCCGCGATCTTCAAGGAGCCAGCACGCCGCGAGCAGGAAAAGAATGTCATATCACGGTATATTGCTGCCGACCAACAAAGAGGAGTCCTCGGGTTATAAGAAGAGAGCGCGAAGCGCCTGCATTCTCGCGGAAAGAATTCCCCTTTCTGTACCGCGTGCTCTTCTTCCCGACTACGTGTCTACGTATCACCGGATCGCCTTTCCTCCATTTTCCCAGTTATTCCCCGTCCCTCAGGAGTGTCTCTTTCAACGAACGACCTGAAAAGGCGCTCGTCCTGTATTAAAGACGCGCTTCACGATGCGTTAACTTTTTCAAGATGATTTTTTTTCTCCCTCTCTCTCATCGCTCCAACTTTACGGAAAGACGTGTGCTTTTGCTTTGCGATTAATAACTTTGCGACAAGTTAAAGTGTCACGATTCTTTAAAGCTGTAATTATCTTAGCCGCGGGTATCGCAAATTCCAATAATTAAAATTAATTAAATTATCAGGCAAGCTGTATTTAAATTAGATATCATTATTTATCCGAATTAAATTTAATACAAATATTATTAACTATTATAATGTCAATTATCATTTATACAATAAATTACAATTACAATTAAATACATCTGTTTTCATGTGTCTGCAATATGATATTTTCTGAATGCATTGTAATTATATTTTCAAGCTTATCCAAAATATTGTGATTGTTTTACGAAAAATATCTCTTAAAAATGTTATCATCGCCGTTGCACTATGAGATTGCATCGAATACTGATCGTGTGGGTGGCACAATGGGGGCCGTGTCGATCTCTAGAGTCAACCATCGGCAGAAGCGGCGGAGCCAGGGTTCATTGGCCTCCCTTGGCCCACTTCGCCGCCCCACGGCTGTGGCCTTCTGTTTCGCAGACGGCATTATTTACGGACCTGTATTTTTCACCGGCGGACGATGGTCGATCATCGGGTGCCGGCCTCGGAAATTAAAACGGGCCCTGAGTTCTTTGTAACGGCAGAAACCGTGCCGGCGAGGCCAGTGAGAAGCTCTCGTCATCAACAACTCGCATTTTCCAACAGGAGATTTCTCGGGATTCGTTTATCTTTAAAAATCCGTGAAATAAGAATTTCTAGAGAAACCTGCGCTGAGCAATCTTCATAAAAAAGATCTACTTATTTATTTATCTACTACCTGAACAAGATAATCTGATTATATCCATTCAGAAATAAATTAAAAGAGAAGAATCTACTTTATGCATCAAAATAAGATCGTTAATTAATCCGGATCTAAATTTTCGAAATCTATAATTCAGTAATTTTAATTGCTTTACGCTCTATATGTGCATTGCTTTAGCTAAAACCGCTCTTGCTTGGAATTAGACGACTTATTATTAGAGGCTTAACGGACTCTCTACCTATGTGCAATGATAAGGGACGAATTTTCCTCACCCCAGCACGTACGGATAATAATTAATTATTCTCTCTCTCTCTTCTCTCTCTCTCAGACTTTGGAATATCTGCACAAGGATAAGAAGAGGATGACGTCGCATGGTAGGGTCATAGTTCAATGTTCCCGGATGTCTGCAGACAAATTTGTGCACGCGAAGCCCGCTTCCGCGGTTATCTGCTCTCCCGCTACTGCCACCCCCTCTTTCTGTCTCTCTCGCGATAACGGGTTTCCCTTTGAGCTTAATTCGATATCACGCAGTAGCGATCAAAGCGCCGGATTTCGTGGCTGAAATGGCGGATTGTTCGTGAAGTCGGTACGTGTCGGCGACTAGATTTCTCGCCGCCTCGTCATTGACCGCGGACGAAAGCCCGCTTTGTTTCTCGTAACAACGGTTCGAGCAAATGTAGATGTCGACATACCGAAGGGACATCGACAATTAAAAGTTTCGCCGACGTTGAGTAAATTGTTTTTTGTTAAACGGAATATTAAAAAAAAAATCATTAAAATACCTGAAAATATTACGTATAACAAATAAGAATAATATATTATTTAAAGCATGTAAATATTAGACATGAGATTGCACTGTATATTTATTATTTAATAAAGAAAAGATTGATTTTGATTGAATTTATCTTTTACCATATTATATACTCTCAATAATGCAATTTTTCAATCAAATATACCATAAATTCGTATTTATTTATTTATTATACAAATATTGTTCTGTTACTCTGATATAGATAAAAATAACAAAATTATTAATCATAAGTTATTGATAATTAAGAAATATTTGTAAAGGAATACTTTTTCGTTATTGATTTTAAGAAAAGTAAACTCCGTTTCCCGTCTAGTTTGAAAATTTTCCAAAAATATACGTGTATCTATGAACTCAACGCTGGCAATATCGTAAAGAAAAAAGTGAAGGTTTTAGATTTTCTACATGGTGTAACATGGTTGGTCCCGAGCGTCCGCAAAATGATGGAGATTCTTGGTTGTATAACTTAGAGATATAACTTCATGCTACTTTTTCGCGCGTCCTTCGGGGGCGACGACGTGCTTGGAAAAAAAGCGGGAACTACCCGGAAAATGTTCGTCTTAAATCCTGAAGTCCCTATCCGAAATAGCGGAGGAGCAGTAAAAAGAATAAGTCGGGGTGATACGTAAAACTCGACAGAGCAGCTCGAGAGCTTCTTCGAGCCGTAACGTAAGAGCCGTCCCAGTCATAAAATCCCCGCATACCGTAAAAGAGACGAGTCGAAATCTTATTCCCGCAGCGATCGTTGATAAGTCTCGAAAAGTTTCGTTCCGTTCGTTCTGTTTGATCTCGCGATAGTCTACTTTCGACTGGTCAGATCCTCTTTCTTTTCTAGCCTTACAACAAATTGATTCCGCGTCTTCTGCCCAAGCTCTATGAACTTCTGCACTTTGTATCAAATTTTTCTTGATGTCAAGCGGAAAATTTTGACTGATATATGACAGAAACGATCGCTATGTGGAGCACGAAATCGTTGAGATATCTTAGAGATGTCTCTTGAGAAAACTGAGAAATTTCGAGAAAAAATCTCGATGCGAAACAGAAGAAAAATTATAAAGTAAAATTTAAAAATAATCTTACATATTTTTCATAGTATATAATAACTAACAATGTTTATTTCGAAGTTGCACATCGTTAATAAAATGAACACATTTGAATATATAAAATTCTAATAGATATTAATTTTAACATCTAATTTTTTTTTCCCTCAAGGACAAATATAGATTTCACCTTGTTTTATTTTGTCGTGCAGTAAAACGCATTCTTCAAGGACCAAACAGTAAAACGGCAAGCAAAATCGCTTTCGCTTCGGAAGACTAATAATACCGCGCATCTCCCGGTAAATTACACCGCGGAAAAATGCAATTGTGTCGTCTACAATGTGTAGTGCCGCCGCTGCAACACGTTCTGCTATCCGTTCCAAGCGCGCGCACACACGCGTTCTGGCAGCTTTAACGCGGCGAAATGATACATGACGCGGCCTCGTTGTTAGTTACAGCGGCGTTGCGAGTGTCGGGCAGCACCCCGCCGAGAGAGATCGGATAAGAAGAAACGAAGAAGAAAGCTGGAAAGTATGTCGTTGCGCGAGCGCGAGAGCGAGCGTTGATTATGGGAGTCGTCGTCGTCGTCGTCGTCGTCGGCGGCGGCGCCGTCGCCGTCGCCGTCGCAACCACGCGCATCCTCTATCGCAATTTGCGGCGCGAGCGTGCCGCATCCACGCGAATGAAACGTTCGCCTTGAATGGGGAATGATTATTACAGATATACGACGCGGCGCGTGCACGCTCTCGGTACCGTAGTATTTCTCGCGCCTGTTCCGCACATCGTCTTCCACGATGCTTTGTCTTCCAGCGAGCGGCATTCTGCTTCGAGCGTTTTCCTTAAGCTGTAGCCATTGCATTTTTATGCATATTAAAACGCATCACTTTCCTCGTTCATGTGCGTATTTCTATGCATATGATATCCCGAAAAGCTGTTGTTACTTTCGCGCGTGATGCCGTGCCGTTGTCACTGCATTTTTAATATCATTTTAATTATTTTATCATTAGCATTATTTTTATAATTATTATTGAATAATTATAACGACTGTTTTAATTAATAATGTCTCATTTAATAATATTCGTGTTTATTTTTTTCTGTTATGAAACTCGTGTTAACTAACCGGAGTAAAATTTTCCTTAAAAGCGCTTTGTTAGTTTTATGCCTCAAGTGCAGTAATAATTTTGGACTCGAATTTCAAAAGAGCGGTGATGACACGCGTAAACGACAGAGACAACTAAGTCGCTGGCGTTTGTGAGATAAGAAGGCACAAGATAGTCCTAATGGTATCACCCCAGCTTAAGCGTCTACCTCTGCTGACGCGATAAGCGATAATAATATCTGTCATTGGTAAGCCGACAAGATGAGCCATCTTGCGTTGACAAGGTAGTTGAGTTGCGATAATGGAATATTGGAGGTTTCCTAACATAAATTGGCTCAAATAAAAAAAGAACTTTATTTAGTGAAAAACGAATTATATATATATGTTACCTAAAAGGTTCTTGATAAGTAACTGATAACTAATGCGTTAAGTTCCTCGCAACACGAGACGTCGATCGAGAACAGTAGGCGGAGGTATATTTCTTAATTGCTTACTTAATTTCCTCTGAGAGAGAGAGAGAGAGAGAGAGAGAGAGAGAAGAAGGTTTTAAACTGAGGACACGTTAACCTCCTGTTACCACAATTATCTAAACTCGGCAAAACATCGCGCGCGCGGTCGTGCACGCCGCCGCAATTACATCCACAACTGGATGTGCAACCGCTTTTTGCGCGCGGCACAATCGTGTACGCTAATTCACGAAGGCTTTGGCCAAGCCACGCTGCTGCCTGCCTCTATCTTATTGTTAGACGTGGTGGCTGCAATTATCCTGATTTTTCCGGAGCGGTCGGGAACGGATTACGAGAGTCCCTGAGAATGCATCGCGACGCAAAACTCCTTTCTCGCTAACGAGAAATGTAGTAATATCTCTTGCCTGATTAACAAAATTTGCATTATGAAAATTTAGATTTATAATATTCATATAAACTTAAATTTTATTCAATTCAAAGTTTGTGAATTGTTGTTATTTTGTAAATACAAGTTTAAAAAGCTCTATATTAGTCAAATATTATAAATCCCTATTAATAATGTATGAAATGCATCTATAATTATTTCTACAAGGATTTCTACAAAGCATTTGATTTAATGTAATGGATAATAATAGAATCATAACTGTGAAGAAAATCCTTTTAAAAAACTTAAACACATTGCTTATATGTTATACCTTTCTCTCCTCTCGCGATAACTTGACACTATCGCGGTACGGCCCATACATCCGCCTGCGAAATGCATCCGCCGGATCTCGAGACCACGTGGCGGAGTGTGTATAACACGTGATTCATTGTAAATGAAGCAAAATATCTTTCGCAAGTAATTGACTCGAGATTATCGGCATTTTATCGACGATTTATTAGGAGTAAGACGCGGGATATTTCTTTCGTTTCTTTCGTTCGTCGGCGAGGCTGGGCGGGACAGACTAATTACGATAAATTTTCCTTCGTCGAGCTATCGAAGATTAGCGTGACAGAATATAAAGACCGACATGAAACAAAATATTCACATCGTTATTTACGTCGACTTACTATAGAAATCTCGATATTGAATTCTGCATCTCATAAAAATAAACTTTTGTCTCGATTGCATCTACGCATAAAAATATGTACATGCAATTTAAATATAAAAATATAAACATTAAACATATAAAAATTCTTCTTTAACGAATTGTCGAATAATGCATGAAAGCGTAAGCAATGCTGAAATTTAATTTATCAATCTAATTGTTCATCTTACTGTATTCTTTTATTCTCTTATAATATAATACATGCATAGTAAACATATTTTTTCTATTAAATTAATTATTCGATATTATGTGAATTGATATTTTCCTGGATAATTACTTTTTTCATTAAAAAAACCCGTATATCAATATGTAATTTAAAAAATCTTAAAATGTAACAGCTCTTCTCATAAGAATCGCATTACCGCTAAATGGAGACTCAATGATGTATGAGGTTGAGCTTAACCGTAAACCGACGCATCAAGATTCTTTGATCCACCTCGATGTAGCGAGCGTATATGCAAAAATAGTGAATTATGCAAAAATACGTTCAGCACGGCGAAGCTTCTCTCAGATCAGGTCACGATTTCGGGTCGTATAACCCCACGCACGACATTCCTAGTCGACAATGACGCCCTGGGCGGCATACGCAAACGTATTTTCTCACAATTTGCATCGAGAAGGCATCATGCCCGGAGCTCAGCCCGGTGTGAGTGGTCGTCTTTGTGCAACAATGCGATTAAGTCAGACGATGCTTTGATAATGTCATATCTGATAAGACCATGGATGGTTAAAGAGTACAGGATGTTACTAAAGTGCTTGGATAAATTTCGCAGTACGAAACTGTATAAGAAAGAGAGATTTGTACAATGAATAATATGCACAGAGAAAAACGCAGCAATGTCAAGCAATTGAGAATTAAATAAACATGACTCAGAAATTAAATTTCAAATGAATCTTCATTTAAAATTTATTTTCAAAATATTTGTTAAAAATTGTAAAGCTGCGATGCATAATAAATCTCCCCTGATGTTATCGTAAAAACAAACAATCTACTCCACGTTGATCAAAGAACATGTGAATAAAGCGAAATCTTTGCGCCAGGCGCTGCATAAGCATACTATGATATCCGGACAGTGGCTATAGTTAGCCATTCCTCGATTGTATCGACTCAGAGGCGTCATGAACAGGAGAGTTAGGTCTATATCATTCCTTCTATTATATCTTTCAATTAACGACCGCCTAAGCCGCGCACTTTTTCCGGCTGAGACTTTTTTCACGCCGGAGCTTTTGTTTATGACCATCTACGTGGGCGTCTCGCACCCACGAGGCGCGCGGGTTCGGTGTCTCCTCATGCCCACGTTTGTCCGCATAAAGAAACGGCCGACGGTACAGACGCGGTTAACGGTACTCGAGGAGTCCCTCTACCACCACCTGGCACTACTCCATCTACGTCCGCTTGCCACTTCTTCTTCTTCCTCCACCTGACCTGATTTCCTGACCCACTACCGGAACGAGAGAGACGTGTTCTCGGTCACTAATTCAATTACGGCCTTTCGCGTCGGACCTCTCTTAATTTTCAATGACTAGTAATCCTGATATCGAGAGACAAGCAGTGCAGTGTTATATTTAAGGCATTATATCGTTACGAAGAATAGAGAACGATGTCAGTCTCCGTGGTTGAGGGATTAATGATTAGATGCCCTATATCTCCGAACGGTTAATGCTGCTTTCTCTTATTGCCAAGTCACGACATAAACACGAATACAATGCAACTTTGACATAAAATAATGCTAAAATCGAGAGATATAACCGCAACATTCAAGAAACGTTTAGGAAAAAGAAAGAGAGAAAGATAGTAAGTTTCTATTTTTCTAAATAAAAGAAAACTATATACACATATATATTCTTTTATTATTCGTTGAAAATTGTTAATTTTTAAGTAGATTTTTTAATTTCTATTTGATTTAACTCGAAAACGTGCAATAATCTACGATTCGAGTCTTTGCAAGTTTTGCTTGAAATAATGAAATTATTCTACTTTTTTTATGTAAGTAGATACTAAATACTCTTATTGTGAAGTCCCTCTTCTCACTTTCACCCTCGCGCAAATAACGGAAATTTGTTTCACCTTCTCGGTCGTAAAGTTAAAGGTACGCTTTAAAGTCAACGAAAAAGAACCAGAGAAACAGACAATTTCTACGATCGGCCGAGGAGAGAAATACCGCGGGAAATCTTATACAGTTATACGTGGCGTTATCTAAGATTCAATAGAGCGTATATATGGCGAAAAGAGTTCAACGGAAGCAAACGCCCGACCACTAGCAGTTTCCTGCTGCGGGCGAGTGAAACGGAAGCGAGACCGCGCGAGACCATCGTCCGTGACGAGCTTTTGCACCAAGCCTTTGTTCCCGCCTGCGAAAACTTTTGACTCAATCTCTCATAGCGCATTCAGGAAAAGCTCCTTTTTCCTCCGGTTCGTACCTCTCCGGCGACACCTCGTGGATTGCTTCCTTCACGAAGCACTTCCGCGTCGGTGAGAAACTTGTAAAACGTGACAAAGTCTTCGCAGGATTCAGGATACTCTGCTTCACATCACGAAAATATCCGGGTTACAAAGACTTTACCACACCGCGGGCGTAACACATAATACGATTCGTGAAACTATTTGTTACAACAATACCTGTTTTATTAATATTTTATTTGAGAGTTCTATATACACAAAATGAAAAATTAAATTGCCAAAAACATATATTTTCATTTGTATATTTTCATATTTCATTGTATATTTTGTTTTATATATTTTCATTTATAATTGATTATAATTAGTTCATTAATTTATCATAAATAATAAATTTGTATATTATTTATATATATATATATATTAGCTGGACTTTTTTTACACTTGTATTATGTAAGTCTGCTTCCAACTTTCTTATCTTGCGTACTAAATATATAGAAGGATTTAAATTAAAAGTTAAAGCAATTTCGTGCATGTAATGGAGTCGCTTCGAAAAACAACTTCGATTCGCTGTTATCGATCGGCTACTCACACGCGAACCTTCAGTTTGTCAATGTAACTGTACATCAATCATAGTCAGAAAGTTTGAGTCTGTTCGATGGATTTGTAGGAGAAGCCGAAAATACACGCTCTCAAGAACATGATAGAAGAGAAGGTTGGTTCAATTTTTATACATGGTTAATTTTTCATTTAATTCTCGGAAAGCTAATGTGTAATCGTGTTAACTAGGTTAGACAATCAAATTTCCAAAACGAGACAAATAATTATCAATTTGTCAGATAAAAAAATGTCTCATAATATTATAAAATTGAATTATAGTTAAAACAGAGCAGTTAAAATAGATTTAACTAATTCTAATAATTATTAGAATTGACATTTGTATCTCGTGTTTATTTTAACCAAATGTCTATTTTTAACATAGTCGTATGTAGCAACGTGGTGTCCAATATGTGATAAGCAAGTAAGCATTGAAGAACGAGACACGTACAGACTTCTCATACATATTCGTACAAATCATCCGGAAATCGCTGGAAAATGTTTGAACAATCAGGTACGAATGTTCGCTTTTTCAACTAAACGTAAAGGAATATTTTTCAATTCTTCAGTATCAAAATAAGTATAAAATATAACAGTAGAGGAATTGCAAAATGTTGATACAATGCTACTAAAACACGTAAAAATATTGTATATATATATTGTAAATATATTTGTCTTACTTCTTTATTAAAAATTATATTTCTTTATATTGTTATATTTTGCATATTTAACAGTTCTCTTTTAATATCTCATATTTCACGTCATCACTATTTTTTAGTGAGAAGAAGTAAGAATCTATATCGCTCAATTTCGGTCAATTTCGGTTCTTAAACTTCTACATTTTTCGATCTTGGAGGTACTACCCGAGAAATTAGATATCTTGATAGATGGGACAGATAACTTGATAGATGGGAGGACCGTACGGAAATTACGCGCAAAAAAAGGCGAAGACTGCACGTTCATGTTTGTGGTAGCCTTATCGTCTCGCGTTCCACCTTCGACCTTCTTCTTGTCCATTCTGCAGTTCCTCAACCCATGAGTCTCTTGGGTCGAGAACATATAAAGTTTCTAAACTCTCTGGATATACTACACATATAAGAGTGACTTCAATATTCTCGAAATTTTCAAAGTAAATGTTATACGCGTAATAAGTAAAAAAATCATCCAAAATTCGTATGTAATTCGTAGCTTTGTATTTTTAATAAAATTAATAAAATTTCTTATATCTATAATTTGTAATATATTTATAATAAATTGTAGGTAATTAAATTATTAATTGCTAACTTGTAAAAAATTATCTTCTTTTTATACGGGAGTCTTTGTGTTTTGCAATAAATTACGATCGAACGAGAATTTATTTTAATGAAAATTACCTGACTATATCATATTTTTTCAAATTTTATCTATAATTTGTTATAGCCTTCAAATTAATTTAAAAAATATCAGTAACAATCATTTATAGTCACTTTTAAAAGTAATTTTTTACGGATATTCCGGATATTGGCATTTGCAAATTAAATCACGTGATCTATATGGAACAGTTGCCGACGACTGCATTTCCTTTACTTCTTCTTGACTTTTTACAGAAGAACGGGGGGTTAAGGATATCGTCGAATCGGATTTCGTCTCCAGTCACGCCAGTCGATAGTTGTAACAGCAAGAAGAACGAGCCGAAGAAAGTTTACGCTACTCGTGGTAGATACCGACGCGATTAAACCTTACGTGCCGCACGGCAACCGAGAGAGCTTTCGCGATATATCCTAATTCGGATACGGTAAACGCTAAAGTTCCATGTTTGGCGCGAGTCGCCGTAGCTATTTCCGCCTTGAATTTATGTGATCGTTCGCCATATCTGAAGTAGACCAATACGAAAAGAATCATTGATTAACGAGGGAGCGTTTGGATTCCACTAATTACGAACGGAACAAATCATATAAGATTAAGCAAAGATTATTGCGATATTGATCTTTAATTTTCAAATATCATTAATAACCTTTTATTATTTTTATTTCTATTAATGTTTCATTATTAATTTTAATTATATATTAATTAAAAATTTAAAAAGTACAATATATACACAACTTTGCGTAAATAATTCACAGGCTCTGAAGTTTTTGTAATGTTAACAGAAATCACAAATCGCTATTAAAATTTTCAAATAGGTCCGGTCGCACTGACGTCGGATTCTTTGCCGCGATTAATTAAATTCTCTCTTTACCTTTATAATATAATATATACAGCCGCATCTAGAAAAATGGTTGAAATACGATTAAAGCAGAGCGACGTCGGTAAAACCGGCCCTTGGAAGAACGTTTTGTCGTCTGCGGTTTATTCAGCGCGACGACAGTCTGTGGTGTCGATTGTGGTCGATGTGAAAGCGTTAAGGCTTAACACTCGCTTTCGCCGCCCACAGTGGACACGTGGAAATTGCACGGCGAGAGGAAAGTCTGCCCCCAATGCCAGAGGGAAGCTGCGCCGACGCTTCATACGCGCGGCGACAAACTGACGACCTCACATATCGGAGCCCTCTGCCTTTTCGGGTACGTACACGTTGGATCAAAGATCAATTAAATTAAATTAATTAAAATTAACAGAGGAGAATTAAAAAAAATGTTAGAATAAAAATTCGTTAGAATAAAAATACTGAAAGGTATTTCAATCGCATAATAATTTATAACAAGAAATTAAATGAAAATCTTTTGTTTAATTCGTTTAAGTAATTATTTCGTGTAATCAATCGCACGTTTAATTTTAAAATTATTATCTCTAGGAAATATATCGCGTAACATTACTGACAGATAGGAGAATAGGACGTTCTACGACTCTTTATCTCTAATGATTTATCATACTTCTTTTGAATAAGGCAACATAAACTCCAACTCTCGGCGTTTATCTGATAAAACTTTTTGCCTCCTGTGTAATGCCGTTTCTTCCACGGCGACCTTCGTTATCGCCCTTAACGAGAGATAGCTTTTTACTGATCTTTCCATGATACGCATGGTCGGCCAGACAAAATTTAGAACTCACGGTTTTTTGGTTCGCGTGAAAGCGGTCAAGGATTTTACGCCCGCTGTCCAACCGATCTCTCGCGTCACTTTGAGATTTTCTGAGAACTTATCCGAGAACTTGATCCAAGAAACTAAAATTGGAAATCTAAATTCGATTAAAATTGAACGTAAATTCTCCTCAGTGCTCCAAAATAAATATTTATAAATGTTCCCTTTTTTCTCGATTATTGTCGCAATACGTCGAACATTTTGAAGCATTTGAACCGCAATTTCTGTACGATAAATTTTATGCTCATAATTCGCGCACGATCGTACTATCAGCTTCTCACCGCAGAACGATCCGCAACAGATGTTGGCCGTTTTGCTTTATTCCGTTAATGATGAAGCGCGCGAAGAGGGTTCGCATGATCTGTCCGTTGTGCGGTCACGTTTACGGCACCTTCGAGTACAAAAACGCGAAGCTGGCGCCCTGCAAGTCCGCTGACTCCGGGGAAAATTCGAAAACGGCAGGACTCGCATCGCCCGCAGCCGCGAGCTTCCGCGTGCAAGCCACGAGGGAAGAATCGTTGGAAAATTAATAAAGAGTGTTTCGCGGACGTTATTGACATATCGACGATAACAATCGTCATTATAATTTTCCTGAATAAAGGGTTTTTAACATTGCGCCCGATACTAATATTTCGATATCGATCAACGACGCAATTATATTCATCGCGAAAGAGAGAGCTTAATTAACGCGCAACGCTTTATTATTCTACGTTTTAATAAAGTACTTTATCAATACATGGTTCTGTTATCTACGTGAATAATTAAGATCCGCTTGATATTTTAAATAACAAATGGACTACCATTCAACTGAAATTTATACATTCTGCTAATGAACGTGTTTCGAAAACGAGAAATTAATTTACAAGACTAAACTTTCCAATGTTGTAAATTTATTTACAAGAATGTAAAGACGTCGAAAGACCAGAGACTTGTTTATACCTCGTTAATGTGTATATTTCCCAGAAACATAAATATAATTTTGTTAATACATAGTTAGGACAAATAACATTAAAACAATATTACTCCCGTAGGAAAATGTTTGTTTATGGCGGATATTTGTTACTATGAAACAATGCTAAAATATATCGCATCGTTGAACAAGATAAAAGAGATGCGAGCTCTACAAGTCTACAAGAAAAAAAAACAAAGCCGCGAATTGGTGCGCAATCCGCACAATGCATCGTTGTTTCAATATGCAGTTACGCGCGCGATCATCAGCTCCCGAACGATTTCCATAATGACTTATTACGTCTGTAATTAAACCGCGGATTTTGTTGTAATCAGCGGTCGTAGCGGCGGTCCGAATCGGTTTACCGCAAACAACGCGATTGAGCGCCGCGCGTTTAAAACAGTAATTAGAAATGCATTCGTAAATTCTGTTCATTAATGCGCTATGCCCCGAGTGTGGCGTTCTCATTGCTGCGAAATGCGCGCGTGCATCCCAGGCCGGGTTTATGTTTATCGCGCGCGCTCGAATGAATTTATGCTTCTAGAAAGCAGCGCGCTTTTGTAAATCACAAAGGGCGGAATGCAAGCGGAGCGGGCCGTCGCAAAGTGGCATGTTGCTCCCGTGGATTCCGACACTGAAAGCATCCGATGGTAAAACTCGCGCACCGAAACGACCGAACAATGTCTTCTCCACGGAAGGTCTGCACAGAGCCAACAGCATTTATTAATTCTGAGTAAATTAAAAATTGCAAAGAGATATGAACCTAATTAAATTATAAACGAGGAATTTTATTTCTCCCCCTTTGGTTTCATTCAATCCTAAATTAATTAAAAATTATGCGAATGTTATTACGAAATCAGAAGAGAAATTTATTATAGATCTGAATATAAAGCCAGCATATAAGTTTTAACTATTATGTTTATTTTTTTAACTAAAGTTTAATTATGTATTATTTTCAGTTGAAATATGGAAATACCACGGTGAATCAATTCGTTGTCCTGCGTGTGGCGTTAAGGAGGTGCCGATAATATTAAAGCATCAGAAATTCATGAGCTCCCGGTTGACAGCATTTTGCTTAATGGGGTTAGTTATTAAAAAATCATTTTAATTGTTTAACAAAAAATTAAAAAAGATGCCTTTTTTCGATCAGTCTGGATCTTAATAATCTAATAATAATATTTTTGTGTGAAAATTCTGTATACTTTTCCCAACTTAGTAAACTACGCGCCGATTATTGTCGGTCTTAAAACACAGCTGCTTGTTGGAACAATATGTATTTAAATCGATAATCAATTTTTAAGTATCTATGTAATATTCTAACGGAGAAAAACCGATAAATAATCGACGCGCAGTTTGCTGAGTTGGGAAGGAATATACAAAACTCGAGAAGAAATATTATTATTACACCATTAAGATTCAACTTGACCAAAAACATCTTTTTAAATTAATTATAAGATTCATATTGGTCCTGTTTCATTTATTATTATGTGACAAAAGCAACGAAAAAAGGCAATTGTACGTTGTTAATATGTGATGAAAAGTAATGCAAATTGCATGTTACGTAACTTTGATATCAATCGCAGTGCATGTGTGCACGCGTGTATGTGTAAAATAATATTCATATTTATTTATTCAGCGAAATTCTGAAAGCGCATGATAAATCGATAATTTAATATTAAATAAATAGAAGCAATCGGTGAAAAAAGAGGAATTTTAACATTCACTCGCGACCGTTATTTCCCATATTTCGCATAAATTCGCGTCGATAAAGCAATGCCGCGGTAAAACAAGTTTTCGATAATCGCTTATTAGCGGCGATAAAAACGACGCTAATTAGCGAGGCGCACCTGCGGACTCTGTGAATAGTCTCTTCCCTATAATATACGGGTTTTTCAAAAGACCAATGCGCGCCCATAGCGCGAAACGGTTGAAGCGCGAATCGCCGCGAATCGTAATCATTAAATCCCTTTCGTTAAATTTAATCCTGGTCGCGGCGGCGTCCGTTTTCAGCGAATTGAATTCATACGCGACGGAAATCGCGAAATTACTCGCTCTCATAAATCACGACGAGTGACTGCCGATAAGCGTGTAATGCCGTATTTCAAAATGAAATATATTCACTTCATTAAACCTGATTAGCGAAGTGCAACACGATTTTATGTAGCAATGTCCATGTAAGCTTCATCAGGAAATAATCTCATTAACGATGCATCTACATGATTTTTTTTCCCCTACATATATGCATTTAGAGATAATTTTATCTCTGGACTTTTATTAATTACACATAAGTCTTTAATTGATGCCTTATAATAAGGTAAACAAGGCGTTTGCGGTACTATCTGCTGATTATTTTAAAATATGTAGAATTGTACACTACTCTTGAGCATGTAATTTATAGTTTATTGCCGCATCTTAATTAGAACTATCTTTCAGAACGAGAATTCGGAAAGAGCTCACAAAGCAGTGTTAAGATCGTAATAAAGCCAGATTACAATATGTTAAAAGTTTCAATTTTTTTTTTAACAAAAGAGAAAGAAAGAGAAAAACGCTTACTTTTAGCTCCAGTTTCATGCGATTCTGTGTTACAATTCTGTATTCTATATCTTGTGAAATACCGCAAATTCCGCATTTTTTTTTATTAAGTCTTAACGAAAAACTTAAGGTGAGAATAACATTGTTAGCTTTTTTCTTGTAGATGCTGGCCCTTCTGCTTCATACCGTTGTTGATGAGACGGGACAAAAGCGTGCGCACGTTGTGCCCGCGTTGCGGCTACGATTACGGGATTTGTACGCAAGAAAAGAGTAAGCTGCTCGCCTGTTCGCCCGAATGCGCATCTAGCTGCGGGAAATTAAGCGATTTCACAAATTCACAATTGCGTCATCTTCGAGCAAAGTGCGACGCTTTGCGAATGCAACCGGAACATGGCCGAGTGAGTGATACAACATTGTTATGCGCTAATCGCGTCAACGGTTCCAATGTGTGTATATTTATACAGTTAATCTTAAATTACGACTGTAATCTCGAAATGCCAATATCGACAATGCGCATATTTTTAAAGAAGATAAAATGAAAATAATTTATCAAACAATCTTGTAATAGTGTCAATTTTACGGTAATTTAATTTTAATAATATTCAGACATTTTTTAAGTAGCATATTTTTGCTATATTTTAGCTATGATAGTTCTATTATAAATGAAAGATCGTATTTATTGTTTTCTTAAATTGAGATGTAACTATCAACGTTACGTATACCGTTAAGTATTCGTCTTTAAAATCCCATCAATCTTTTATTCACAATACCTTTCTGTAAAATTAATATTTTAAGAGAAATTGATGCGTCACGCGTTTTATATGCTTCATTCACATGTCTCACGTGCGTTCGTTACGCGTCATTAAGTCGACGCGGAGGAGAATAAAAAAATCGATATCTATCCATTTATCGGCTGAAAGGCGATACGCAGATAGCGTGCTAACGTCAACGACATTTCTCGTATGACAAAGAAAACACTTTCCATGGGTGACGAGACTGCGAGAGCACTCAGGGTCTCGGAGGAGCGTCCTCGGCGAGAAGAAGGCAGATCTCGCCGGTCGCAATCGAAGCTATCGCACGGATATGCCTTTTGTGCGAACCAGGTCACGGTGAGTCGTCGTTATCGCGATATTCTATACAGGATAGCCCACCGTCGTTGCCGGAAAATATTTTCAGGGCTCCTCTGACGAGGTCGCAGATTTTTACGCGGCGGAAATTTGATACGACGCTCCCTACGATATCTCGAAGTTGTAGCTTTCGTTGAAATCGCGTCAGAGAAAAGTGCCCTTGAATTTATTTAAAACTAAGAAAACTATATCATACATTTTGTATTAAATATTAAAATAAATTTTATTAATGACAAATATCTTTCAAATAATTAGAAATTTCGCGGAAAATTCGCTAAAGAGGAATCAATTCTTAATTCGCCAAAAAATGTTATGTAATTTTTTTGTTTATTCTTCTCAAAAAATACATGTAAATATATTGAACCCATTGTTACTTTTGTAATAATTATTATGCTTAACAATTACATTTAATATAAAATATTACATGTAATTGTTAAGCATTATTATATTATACTTATGTAATAATAAGTATAATTATTATGAAAAACAATTACATTTAATATTATATTTTATATTAAATGTAATTGTTATGCATAATAATTATACTTATTATTACATAAGTAATAATAAAATTCATATAATTTCAAAATTCATAAAATTCATATAATTTGCTTTCGTTTCGCTCTGTATTACTTCGATTTTTGCGAAAAACGAAGCGAAGTATTGTCGACATCTTTTATACTACATCTCTTTTATACTATTTCAAATTTTTTAAACGGGTAACCGAATCGCGCCTTGCAAATGTTCGCAATTTTTATCGTATTGCAGAATTGCGGTTCACCATATGACGAGTACAGCAGCGACGATTACGTGGACAAAAGATGGGATCATCGTCGCGACTTGGACGAATCGAAAGCTTCGAAAGCTTGGAAACAAAGCGAATCCGAAGGCAGCGCGGGGACGGCGACGGTCGATTTTTATGCGGGACAGGTTTGCTGTCAGGAGTGTGGCTAGGAGGAGCGAATGAAGAGATGGTCGAACGAACGGGGAACGGCGAACGAACAAATGTATTTGCACATCGCTCGCGAAACGCGAACTGTTACTTCGTTATTCCGTGCAAATTCAATTCTGCGGAATTCCGTGGTAGGGAAGGCGAGTTCCCCGTCGCAGAACTTAAATGGAAACTCGCGGCACAAACAGTTTCACGCTGCGAGAGACGCGATTTGCGTTCCCGACTGACTGACAATTTCGCGGGAAACTTTGCAAAGCGACGAAACGAGACAAGATGAGACGCGACACGTCGTATTATTGCTTTATTAATCATCGTTAACGGATTTTCAAGTATACGTGTTTTTTTTTCTGTCCTACTTTCGAGGACCAGCTAGCGCTCGCTTTTTGTAAGAACAGCTAGCGGCATCTTTTTTCTTTTCTATTTGAGACGCATTTTACGCGGTTATCCATTTGTTTTTAGATGAGCTTTCACACATGAGATTTTGTGACATCGAACGGTGAAATAAAACACCTGTAAAAACTGCGTTACAGCATTCGTTTCTGAATGAAATAACGTTTCAGCGATTATTTCTGCGTTAAAAGTCTAAAATTCTTTCATCTCGATTTTTCATCTCTTTTTTTTCAAAGTTTCCATAGTTTCATTTTTAATCGTATAAATCGAGAGGATTACTACACGATAATACATAACAACATTTCTCAATCATTTTATCCCGCTATTGTAATTATTTGAAACTTGGAAATAATTATTGACGCGATTCTTCGTGATATTCGTGGCAAAGACTGTAAGAACATTCCTGGGAATTACGCTAAAGCGAGTGAGTTTCGGATAAACGAGGGTATTCTCTAACGGGAGATTTAATAGGCGTACTCCAATTTATCGATGCGTTTAAGGCATAAAATAAACGGATCGCCGGGACGAATGAATGGTTCTCTGCCTTTCTTTCTCTCTTTTCCTCCTTTTTCCGTTGGACAACGACGACATTCGTTTCATTTCCTTATTACCTCATTATCTTACGCCGGCCGACTTGTCTACCGAGTGCATCCGGATAATAATTTCCCGGAATTCTTTGCCGGCGTTAGCTCGTAAAACGGGAAAAAACTCGCGCGCGGAATGAGTAACCGCGCGAATCTCGAATCCCGCTAAATGCAACTTTGCCGGCGTAAATCGCGGCTCGCAAGTGCAATCGCGCGCGTTGCACCCCAATTACTATAATCGATCGCTTTATTAATCATAAATAGATAAAGCACCGAAGGCCTTTTGAAATTTAAATTCGGCTATTCATTAACAAATTATGGATCAAAGTGTGATATAATTCATTTTATCAAACGCTTTTTGACATAATAATTAGATTAATATCTTTATTATATCAATATAGAAGAGCTATTTTATTTCATAATGTTATATGTTACATGACGGAATTTTTTTCATAAATGGTTTTACTTGTGATTTTTAATTAAATTCCTTTTTCATGTAAACAATGTTATTAACATTAATTTCAGAAATTTTTACAAGGTTTATCACATAAAATTTAAATTTTAAGAGATTTAGTAACGTAATTATTTTATTTATGCTGTTTGTATATTTATTATAAAACAAATATGTGAATGGGGGAAGGAGCTTTGTTGCCCCCTTGCATCCCCAATTCAACAACATTTTAGTCTAACCCAAACCTATTTCTAATTTGAAATTAAAATGAGGTTTAGGTTAAATTAAATTTTTTTTTGAGGATGAGATACAGAGAAAGGGGCTTCACCTTTCTCCCGCCCACGCGTTATTTAAATATGCAAATATACAGTTAATGTGAAATTCATATTCGGTAAAGCTGAATTTATCACACTTAATATTAATTTGCATCAACTTTATTCGTTAATTTCTTAATAAATAATGAGCAACGATTAAAATCTTTTCAAGATTACTCAGAATTATTATCTTAATTATATATATTAAAATTAAAGTCATCTCCTGCTTGGTTCCTTGTACAGTTTATTTCTCATATAATTTAAAAATTACCAAACTAACTTAAAATATCAAACGAACTATAAAATACCACCATTTAATTGTTAAAACAAAGTTACCTAGGGATCTACAACATATGTAATTTTTATCCAAACAAATCGCAAATTTCAAAAGTTTAATAAATTTACTTATCCGCCACAATATCGCGCTAACGTTCGCCCTTGAAAAAGGTACGCTCGATTACGTAATGCGTTTCGAATTATTCGGGAAGGGGGAAGCAAAAAAAAATGCGCTATAGGATGATGCGAGCAACGTATGCAAATCGCATCCCCCGCGAAAAAAACTACAAAAAAGTACCGTCGAGCCACACAGCCGCCGATTCCGGTATTTCTAGATGAGTGCTCGGTTTCGCGCTTATCTAAACAATTAGTATGCACCATCACAGCCGCATACGTTATGCTCCGTAATGGACGTAGCATATCGCACCGCGTAACTAAATGAAATGCGATTACGCGTCGGTCCAGTTGAAAGTATAGTGAGTAATGGAAGTTCTTACCATTCGTTTTATTTACGAAAATATATATAAATATACTCTATGGTATTCAGTGAAATTAATTTAAGATTAACCGCAAACGGACGCGAGTTACTTTTATTAATAATTATTGGAAGAATTGATAACGTTGTTTTTGAAAGAGTTAATTAAACAGAAGCTAACTGAAGTTCATTGATATCTTTAACAACCCCAAGTTTATCTTCTATCCAAGTGAGTTAACGGCGCTATAATTAGCGACGGTCACATTGAAGCACGTAAAGGAGAAACGCGTGGCTCAGCGAAGTTCTCCATTCCGAGCGTAAAAGATGAGTCACCCCCGTCGGGGCCGCCGCCACCTCTTCGCCTTTTATTGTCGCCGATAGCATGTCCGCAAGCGCTGATTGGCCGGCTGCAGGAAGAAGGACGAAGGGTCCTCTCCTCATGGAAGGAAAATTTTCGCCGAGCAGAGAGAACACGGCCAGCCAGCTAGCCAGCGACGTGGCACGTAACGGGCATAAAACGATGAAAGTAATCTCGGCTCTGATCTCGTAGACGGTTACCAGAATCGGCGATCGATACGCCGGAGTGCGCCCGTAAAGATGGCTCGATTCCACTCCATTCACGTTGCTCCTAATAGAGTTTAGTCCTCTTATTGTCTTCGCGTCGTTGCAGCTTATCTTTTGATGGCGAAACTTATGAACCGTTATTCCTCGAATATAATAAATATCATATGACTAGGAGAGAGACAGAGAGACAGAGAGAGAGAGAGAGAGAAAGCGGGCGAGGAATGTTTATTAACTGGGGTGTGGCGCAATAATTTGCATCAAATGCAAATTTTAGGCATCATAAACACAGTATAATAATAACGAGGAACGTAAGAATCTATACACACTGCATTAATATAATAAAGCGCGGAGTCAATTTAATTTAACTCGCAAACAGCAATCAACAATTGAAGAGCTTATTTCAGAGTCGCTTTAAATCCACATCCTTGAAAAATGTAAATTACGCACCGTCCCCCTCCGCGAGTGAGTGAGCTTCAGGAAACGCGAATATGAAACACGAAATGCAAATAACCGCGAGTATACGAAATATGCGAATATGAATCTTCTACTGTGCTCTCGAACCTCAATCTACCGTGAGAGTGCATAATACCGCTGAAGAGGGGGGAGAGGAAAGATGGAGGGGGAGAGAGAGAGAGAGAGAGAACGTTGAGTGAGTTGCACGATACCGGTCGCGAAGATACACTCGCGGATCACGCGGGGATGAAGAACACAATGCGAGATCGTCAGTTAAACTGGGCCATGAAAGCGGTACCTGAGCGTTATAAGAAAAGCCATATAATTAGCATTGCAAACGTTCCTTACTCCCGCTCCCTTCCGGTTTGGTTCCCCTCTTAGAATTCGTTTAACGCCGGTCTCTACGTCTATTCCCGGTTTCAAAAAAATCCGGCTATTTATATTCCATTCTGCATCCTAACGAGCAAATTAATTAGTTTGCATAGAACTTTATTATAGCCTGACTCGATTTTATTTTTGTTTTTTATATGAAAGAAATGAGATGTTTAATTGTTCGAAGAATTCTAATATATTTATGTATTTTACATTCTTCTTATCACAATAATTTTAGAGAGCGTTAATTAAAATTTCTATTAAAAATTTATTCTCGAATCGTCTGTTTTGAAGTCGAGCGGGGCATAAAAAGGAGCTTTTTTCGTTATTCATCTGCATCCTCGAGGTCCAATTCGCGCGAAAATATTTCTACTTTTCATTGTTTATATATAATTTAAGCTATGCTTCAATATTTTTGGGATTTTCGTCTTAGAATTCAATGAGGAATCTATTTTAAATGTCATAATATCCAAGAATTATCGGATTTAATTTGTCTCTGCTCCACTTTCTCAGTGATATATTTCCCGTTTCATTGGAATATCATTCGCGGTAACAGTGTTTTCCCTTTTTTTTCCATTCGGCATGCTTGACTGATCGCGCAACAAGGAGCCTTAACCGCCTCCTCTCTGTGCTGCTCCTCCTATCGAGAAATCCTATGCTGTTAACTCGCGGACCGTCCTGTAATCAATGCACCATCGCCGTCGTTATGACCACCTACGATACCGATATCCTCTTCCTCGTCGGAATTTACGACCGTTGTTCCTCGCGGCGGCTTCGCATATTTCCGGGAGTCTCCTCTTTTCGACATCTCGGCCTCTCTTTGATGATCTTCCAGCGTTGAATTTCGAAGAATCGAAATACCACAGCACTTCGGGAAAAGGCAATAGAGAAAGGTTCGATAGAAACGTTACTCAACGTGTGGGAACGCATAATCTCTTTCTTAAGAGATTCCTAAGAAATTCTGAATGATTCCCGAAGATTCAAGGATTTGCATTTTCTTTTAACGGTACACAGGACGTTCCATAAAATATAACTACCATACATTACTTTTAGAGCATATATTCCGATTTAGCGCTATCAACTACCGAAGCACATTTCGTGGAGAATTTACAGTTAATCCTCACTTAACGAAAATTTATTAGATTACTCATAAATTTTTGTTATACCAGACTAAAGATAGAAATACATTTCTATCTTCCTGAAAAATGTTACTCTATTTTTTATTATTATACGCATCGCATACACGATCGATTTTTATTCCAATATTGCTTTTAATTATTTTTATTGTATTTTACCACTTCTCGTTTATCATCTCACAATTTTTCAAATCAGCAATACATTAATTAAGGGGAAAAAAATTAAGATATCTTAGAGAGGTCCACTGGAATATTTAATTTCGACAAAATATAGGAGCACCAAGGAGAATCATGAACCTGTTCAGCTTATAAACGATCGTTCCCCCGTGATGAACGATCGGCCACCCTTTAATATACCAAACCACCCGCCCCGCCGTCTCGTCCACCGTAATTTCGCGATGGCGACCACTTTCAGACTTGGTCTCCATTCGACGTTACAGCTTTATAAATGGGGGTGCGGATTAATTAGCACGACGAATACCGAATCGGGTCACCGAGCGGTCCAACTCTAAATCTTAGAGAAGAATGTAAAGAATCACGAGTTTTTTTCATAACATTATGAAGAATTTTGATTAATCGATTTCTAAATGCTCATGTTATTCGAACCGAAAACATAACTTTTGATATAATGTTTTTGCTTTTATGACTTGTAATATTTGCCTTTATAAAGACTTGTAGTATTTCTTTTAAAAAATCAGAAACTTATCAATATTAAAAGTTTTAGATCAGAAATTCGTTTAGTTTGATAATTAATCAATTAAGGCAAAGATTTATCTATTTTCACCGGATTGTTCTACAGTGATGAATACACGTTACACGTAAAAGCGCGTAAATTACTCTTGATTTTGATCACTCGCTCGCTCAATGCCTCGATGCACGTTAATTACGATTCACGACAGCGAATTAAATTGTACCTTTACTTTGCGCGTAGTATCGGAAACTGTAAACGAGCCGCGTCGAAATTCAGGATTCGTGGCAGCCTTTTGCGCGCGTCTAATTAAGCCGCGTTTGAGAGCGCAAGGTACATCGAGTGCGATTCGCAGATCAACGTCAGAGATCGTGCCGAAAGGGAGAGGAGATTACGTCTAATTCGGTTCCAAGTGAGTGCATATAATCCGCTTGGCGCGTAATTGAGCTTAGATTAGGCGCTCGTGGATTATGAATAGATCGTCGGCAATTGCGTTGCGATAATTAGCACTTTAGCGGGAGAAACGCGCGTCGGGAAACGAGCCGATAATTCGCCAGCCCGCCACAGCGTATTGGATGAATGAGCAATAGATTCGCAAAGACGGGATGATGCTAATTTACGAGAAGCTATTAGCTGACAAACGCTAACGATGATTTGCGCGGATTATTATGCAGATTATTATATAAATATCAGAAAATACCGTGGGAATATTAAGTGAATTAATGATTTTAAGAATTTAATAGATATATTGGATGAAGAAATTAAATCTTTTACTTCCTCTAGTTAGATTGATGAATATCTGTAAAAGATATCGTATTAGAAAAAGATAAAATATAAGGACATAAATGTGCTTGAAATCATTCTAATAAATGAATTTACGCGAGTTGCGTCTAAAAACATTATCCTGTCGGCGCGAGAGAGGATAAGTCCTTTTCGTTCTTTTCCTCTAGCCTAACTACTACTTCCCGGTAGTCGCAGTAATGATTCAACTCCGGTTTAATTAGGAGCGGGACAGATGCCCGGGCATACAGTCTGAACGACACCCTCGCGACGCCGCTTCTCTTTCGTCGTTGTCGTCGTCGTTGTCGTAGCCGACATGGCACTTCGATCGTTTGTCGAGCGCTCGTTAATTAATCGCCCGTCGCGTTCGAGAACAAACGAAGCGAGAGCGGCTAGCGCAGCACGAGCAGAAGGATATAAACGAGACTACTAAGTTATTCTATTGGAGTCACCGCTCTTTCTCTCCTTTCTGTTCTTTTAACGGCACGCGGGATGCTCGCGATCCGCGTTGTCGCGGCTGGGACCGCAGTCGCTATGCTGTTGACGCGTTGACGCGCGGCTCTAAGCGATCTTACAGCAATTTATCATGTAAAGTGTTCCACTTGCACAGCGTTACTTTCTAATGGAAGTTTCATTAATTAATTTGAAATAACTCGAAATTAATTTTCTTATTTATGGAAATATCGATACACACAATTTGTAATTTGCACATTAATTTGAGGTTGAAATATAAAGCAAATTAATTTAATATCGAAAATAAGTTTTTTTTTTTTACAAAAAAAGAATATAAATGATGCGATGCTATTATTCCATTAATTTTGAATTGGACGTCATTTTGACAAAATTTTTATTTATGTATTCCAATTTCGAAAAAATCGGTTGCAATTTGTTTCTATTATTATCATTAGTAAGAAAAAAGATATTGAGAGAATCAATGTTTTGTTCATTCAAATTACAATTAATTATTAATTAATATTAAAAAAGTTAATTGACGGCAATGATAAATTAATATTAATTAATATAAAGATATTATTATCCCATTAAATTCAAATCATAAGCGTGTTTTCGACAGCGCGCATTTTACGTTTAAAATCGATGAACTATTTCCATAACTTAAACGCGCATTTTAACGCAATTGCATCTCGCGCTGGCGTAATCTTTTCAAGGATGTTACAGAATAAAAGAGAATGAAAGACAGCGCCGAGTGTATTTTTACCGCACTCAACCATCTCCCATGTCGTCGTCGAGCACCGTGAATATTGCCTCGGCGATCGTTGTGTTGTACAAAGAACGGGAAAATGGCCTGCGCGCTTTTGCATTGTCGCCATACCTGTCGTTGCCATGCGCGCGGAGATGAGCTTCGCGAGATGAAGAACCGCGGGTTAATTCGCATTTTCGCGATAACGCATTTTTCCCGAGCGCTGTCACTAACAGCTTAAACGGTAAAGTAACCAGCGGTAAGTTTTTCAGCAAAAACATTGGGAAAATTATTTAAAAACAAATCAATATTTGAAGAAAACAAATGATTAAGTACGTATTTATGCAGAATAATAATTTCGTTTTAATAAATTATTTATTAAAAGTTTTCGATTCCATGTACAGAGTTTATTAATTTTATGGGAGAACTAAATCATTTAGCAAATTAATATGCGTTACTGCTACGATTAATTTTAATACATTAATTACGTCAAAAGCCACGCACAATGCCCGGACATTCGTGAATTAATTAACAACTTCGGACCCTCTGAAAAAATATTTAGTCTCTCTTGATATATTTTAGAAGCAGTTTTTATAAAAAACTTTGATTTTATCGTTTCTCTAATCCAGTTTTCTTATAATACTAACACGTAATAGTTAAGAAGCAAAACCGATATACGTCATGGCACCACAGCTCGCGTGTTTGATCGCCAGAGATTAGCGGAAGTTTGTTCAAAATTGCGCGTTGTTACTATCGTAGAAAAGAATCGACGTAACACGCACCATTATGTATGTGCTCATGCTTTATTCGAGATAAGGTTATCCTGAGTTTGGCGTGCACGCGAGACATCTGCTTTCCGATAGCAACTTTCTTCACTCGATAACAGACAGCCTAGATCTATTTAAGTAAATCTTTTTACGTGAAACTCAATTAAATTCAATGAATTTGAAAATTAAAAAAATATTCAGTTTGTAATTGATGCCGAGAGAAATTTTGTATGAAAACTTTCTGAAACTACTGAATTTCTTTCAATATCTATTTCATTAATCTTTCCTTATTAACTATTTTTCAAGACATTATCAAGCACGGTTTTCATATTTCTGCAATTTTCCGGTCACAATTATAACTTCATATTCTGAAGCTATATAAATTGACATATGGAATAATTTTTCCTTAAAAGCAAAAGAGAGAAAATAGCTTCTATTACGAAAAAAATTATGTATTTTATACTCTATATTTTTAATTTACATTGACGCGTTTTATATTTATAGCTGTTTGATGCCGTATATAATCAAGTCACGAGTTATCGCAACATTCAACCCCTAGCTCTGAGTAACGCGTTTTCTTCGCAATCTGTGAGACCCTCACGCTTTGCGAGGGCGGGTCAATCCCTTAGGGGAACATTTTCTATTCATTCGCGAGTTATAATATGAGGCGATATTGCGAGACGGTTTACAGGTCATGCTTTGACTTCGCTATACGCGACAAATATGTAGGCCGACTAATTTTGCGAGATTTCGGGATTATATCGTGCTTTATTAGAAACTGCTGTTTGCTTCATACAAGAAAGCTAACGCTTGCGATATTGGATTCTCTGACTTCTCTCCAATACTTCTCTCTCTTTTTCCACCGAATCGAATAAATTTGTATGATTTTTTTGAATATCTTTTGATCATTCTTTGCGGTATCAAAATTGTGGGAAAAGATCCGTTAAGATTCTCTTCAAATTCGCTGTTCATGTCAAACTAGAAAGGAGTTCAAAGAGTAGAAAAAACTAGAAGAGAAACCGCGAACAAGGTATAATAAAGTTCGACGTATAAAATATGTCGGCCACGTCGGCGGAACGTAATCTTTGCTATAACCAAGTTTTCTGTCTTACGAGGAAATCATGCCGAAAGGAATCTGTATGTTTACCTTTGTAGAGAAATATTAAATATATCGAATCATGATCAAGTATTTTATAATTTAAATATCATAATGATTTCCGAAATTCTCTGAAAATATTCGAGAATTACATTACCTCTTCTATTATAAATTTCCTGTATAATATAGCTGAATATTTAGAAAAGTATACATTTTAGAAAAAAATATTTTAGACCAAAATCGTAGGGTTTAAAGTTATGCATTAATAATTTGATCTCTTGGGTTATGTCACCAAGGTCCGATGAAGATCATATCAATTTTTTTTAATAGAAAATTTTATTTTTTTTAACTCCAGAATTTGAGCTGATGTCAAGATTTTTCAAAATACAAATATGTTCATCTCTCTTTAGATTTATATGAATTATGCGTCATTCGCTGTACCCAAGGGACACCATGGAGGCTTGTCGGATTTATTTTGTGTGTGCGTGTGTGAGCATGCGCGAGCGGGGGAGCGTGCATGAATTCATGTACGTGGAATAGTGACACAGAGATAGGAAACTCGCATACAGCAAAGAGGGTTTGAAATCATAAACTATTACGTGAATAACGAACCATGTGTCGCTGCCTTTGCTTGTGTCGTCGTTGTATCACATGAAATTACATACGCATCCGCACGTTCACACACACATACACATAAAGGTGTAAATCGGACCGCGATATTTCTACATGGTGCACTTTGGGTAAAGCGAATGTCGACGGTAAGTTAATTTCGAAAATCCATAATTCGCATAAATTTTAACAGTAATAAAATTATATAATGTTATTAGTGTTTTCTGAAAAGCACTTGACACCAGCTTAAATTCTGGAATCAAAAATAAGATATTCTATTTTAAAATAACAATTTGATTTTGATCTGATATTGATGACACAACTCAAGGTGTCATCAAACTATTAACGTCACTAAATACCTCACTTTGTGTAACTTACCCTGCAACTTTTGTCTAAAATATATTTCTCCATATATACATAAATACCTTCTAAACTATTTTATATGTACAATTTTATATATACAAGACATTTTATATATACAATATAAATATTACACATTGTATATATATGTGTATGATTATGAGAAAATAATTTATCTTCATTTTTAGACTTTGTTTTATGTGGTGTAATCTAATGGTAATGTAATCTAAGAACTTTCCAGAAAAATTATTATTTTTGAAAAATATCTTTTAAAAGTAGGTCACCGAATCTTTTATATGAGATATTTTAATATTAATATCGGTCTTTGATGTAATATGGAAATTTGCATATTTCTCTCCCGGGGAAATGTAAGAAAACGTCTGTGGCGTCAAGACATATTTGCACAAAAATTTTAAGATTACAAATTCCTCTCGCGAAATGAAAGCGCACGCCGCGAATTTCCCGTCTCGCGCCGCGCGAATTATTTCTCGCGCGCGCGCGCTTCATTTGCCGGAGAAATTTTCGCTTTTAGGAATAACCGCCGCGACAAGAATAACCGCAAGCGTGAATCGCAAAGTTCCCGTTCTTCGGTATGCAACGCCGCGCGCGATACCAAGTACAAGCAATCGTAATTGCGCCAATTAGAAACATCGTTGCTCTCGGAAGCCGGCAAGCACGGCGGGGAATACATAAATCGCACCAAGGCGCGACTTTTCGCGAGCGAATACCCGATAAAGTTAAAACGCGGCGAAAGATGTATTAAGAGTACCGCGGGGATAGCGCGGTTCATTCTTCGCGAAGTTAATTAAGTCGCGCTTCCTGGGAACGGAGAAGGAAAAGGAGAGTGTCCAGAAACACGCGGAGGGGTTTCGTTCCGCGGCTCCAAGTTTTTAATTAGATTCTAGCTTCTCTCGCGAAGAGGTCCCCGCGGATCGCGAGAAAGAAGAGAACGCGCGATTCTTACGGGAGGATAATAAGACAGGCGGTTTAGCCTGATAAGTTCCTATTTATTCAGCAGCCAGTTATCCCACGGAAAATATAGTGATTCTTATAGTGAAATATATAGCACTGTCGGCGACACAATATTAAATCCCGCTGTATATCAGCTAAAGTTAAAGATGTATTCTTACTTTGATTAAAACATACCCTTGTAGCGTAACGAACACTGCGTCTTGTATGCAAAGACGGCTGGTGGCGGAATTACGTACCTGAAAGAAAAAAAAGAAGACAAACTGTAAATTAATGATCAGGAAATACGTATAAAAAATTACGAAGTGTCATGTGTAGTATAAATTGCGCGCTTGACGCGATAATAAATAACGGAACCATGTCAACGACTTAGCTTCTCGGTGGTAATAAAGGATTAAAACGCGCGCCCGATACGGCAATATCGCGCGTTTATATCGGCGCTTAACGCTCCAGGAAGCAGCGACAAAGCTGAAAAGTCGTCGCGTCGTCGAGTTTCCACGATTCCCAGCCAATTAAAACAACTTTTTATCGACCCGGCGGCCCGGCAAGCACGGTAGAGAATCACCGATGAAGCGAGAGAGAGAGAGAGAGAGAGACTCCGTCGACAATGGAAGTCCGTCTGTGCGCAAGTCCGCTTTTTTCAACAAATCAGTTATTTACCATTTAGTTCACTGAATACCGGTATCGATTATTGAACGGATGTTTGAAGGCACATTTAAACGGCATTTAACAGTTATAACAAAGAAAGCGATATATTACAGTGAAATGCTCGTATGAACCTCACGAAAGTGTTATTCGATTTTTCTTTAATAATTAATTAAAAACATTTAACAATTTATGTGGACAGTCAACCTGTTATCATAATAAGCAATAAATAAATCTTAATTTACTACAGAAAAAAGCTTTTAAATGGAAAGATTTTGAGGGGGAAAAAAAAAGAAGTCGAAGCGGTATCTATTCCTTCCTCTCTATTATTGAAAAGCGAATCCGTCTGATTCTCTCGAACATTTAGCTCTATCACGGTCCAAAACGAGATTAGGCTGCTGCAGCTGCAGCACGCTTGTACTTCCCATTGTTCGCCGGGATTCTCGCGGTGGTGTGTAGGAAGGGCGTATCACTAGCGTGAAGACGAAGAGGAGAAAGCGGAGGAGAGTCAGTAACATTGCTCGTGCTGGAACTTTAATGGCGAAGTTGTCCGCGACTGTCTCCGTGATAAGTTCATAATGCGGCAGCTCCGACGCGACTGCCATTGATAACCGACGTGGCGTAAACTTCGCCAACGACTGCGCAGCCAACCACAGAGAGGAATAGCGAGACTAGGAGAGAAATCGAGAGAGGCAGAGAGGCACAGAGATAGAGATAGAGAGAGAGAGAGAGAGAGAGAGAGAGAGAGGGAGAGAG
>VBVQ01000918.1:10306-43878 GCA_011636635.1 Tetramorium simillimum | reverse complement strand
AATCTATATACATATATATATATATATATATATATATATATACATATACACACATGTATATTATATAATCCACTTCACGTATCGGATATTCATTCGTATATCGCGGAAACGGTGTACTGCAAATATCTACACCGCATTACTCGTAATCCCGTTACTGCAACACTGCATTGGTCATAATCCCGCGAACGGCGCGATATTTGTAGAACATTGAAAAAGAGTATCGTCCTCGCGTATGCGGTAGAAAACAGGGATTTTTATGGAAAAAAAATGAGGCGCGCGCGGTTAATTCACCTACTCTGGAGAACATATTACCTCTCGCGGATTGAATAAACGCGGATACAAACGGGATCAGAAACAGCAACATTACGTGTCTACCGATAATCCCTGTGATCCGTTCGAATTAACGCAATAAATTTCTACGCGGTTCTAAATAACTGCGTGATCGACGTCGAAAACGCGTAACGAGCCCGCGCAATTATGCCGATCGATCGTGTGATCATCGTAAATAGCGAAATTATAATATTATTATGTTTGCAATAGAGATATCCATATTAATATATTAAGAGTGAATAATGATGTTATAGATAAATGTAAGAAAAAATAATTGCAATTTTGCATTAAACATTGATAGACTATGAAAAAAAAGGTGACGAGATGATAATTTTTTAAATAAATTTAAAAGTGAATATGTACTGTAAGTACGACTAATAGTAATAATAAAAATTTATATTATATGTTTGACAAAAGAGTATAGATGGCAATATTCGCGATATAGCTTACATGACAAAATAAGTAATCGATATCTGCATATTATTGCGAAGAATTGTAAATACACTGTAAATATCACGATTCATCTGCGATGTAGAGTATCCGGGATATGAAAACGGAGGTATCACGTATCGTGTAATAGCATCGGCGGTATCGTTAGAATTTCTAATTACCATTATTATTCCATCCGAAGAATGGGACGCGCAGGTATAATATTGATCGGCGCGTCATACCGGCGGTAAAGCGATCCCTCTTAGCGGCGCACCGGGCCGCGCGCGAGTCTCATCGGATTTTATTGCCACCGACGAGCTACAGAAGGGTAAACATATTCTTATCGTGCTAGGGACGCGGTGATTAAGAAAACTGCGAATGCACTACCGGCATCACGACCGGCTGTGTACTATGGCTGCATACGTACGTGCACGTTTCGCCGCACAAAACGGCCGAGATCTCGTCCAAAGATACGTCGCTCTTTTAGGCAAGTGTTGATTGTATGCGAGATTGTGATTATGTTATGATTGTCCTTACGCAGGATGCGAAACAATCGTTTGTATCGCTTATATTACGTGCCTCGAAAGATTAATTATCCTATTCCAAATTTTCCCTTTATCTAAATCTAGATATGAGAGAGAGAGAGAGAGAGAGAGAGAGATGAAACTTACAATTAATTAAAATTAAATTAATATTGGTTTATTTAGTTGTTTCATTAGTATATTTGACTTGTTTAACATGTAAATTTCAATTAATATCTAAAGGAAAATATTGAGTATATCTGCTTAGTTTAGTTAGTATTGATCTTTTACGAAATTCGCTTTATTTCATCTATTTTCGATATTCCATTTTTTTTATATGAAATGTCGACATTGATGATAAGCTTTCGTATTATTGTGCCTGAACATTTTTAGTACATGTATCCATCTCTATTGCAATCCATAGCAAAAGTCGAACAAGATATCACGTATTTCGAAGAAGGTATTAATCTTATTTCAAACGCGAGCACCTCGCAACCGTGCGAGAGGTTTATTTACGGAATAAGGAATTCATATGTATTTTTACTATTCATATATCCCACGCTCTATAATATTTGTGTGTAAAAAATATCAATACAATTATTTCTGGTTTGTCCAATATCAGATGATTAAACTTCAACACCGATTCATCGCAGTTTAGCTTCATATACTCGTCTAAATATTTGCGGCAGCGCTTGTACATACAGCTATAAAATATCGATGCACAACGCATATCGATATACAAACTTTCATACAAACGCCTCTCTCTCTCGTACTCACGGTGCGTGAAAATTGCAAGGAGATATTGATTTAAAGAGCTATCACTCGAACCTATACTCACGCGATGCAGCGACACACCGCGCTCTCGACCAAGACCCCCTCGATTATTTACGTCGATTACGTCGCGCGAACGCTTCGTACGCGCATAACACCGTTTCGAACAAACAGAACGCTCGCTTCTCCCGATCGCGCATGGCGACTCTGAAGAATTTCTTTTATCGCGTTTATCCTCGCAGATGGAATTCATCCGCATCGGGCGTTAATCACGTGACTTGGAATTTAATCGACACGAATCATGCACCGCCGTACGTTCGCGTCTCGTTATGTCAGAAAACTGAACGGAACGTTAATATTAGACCGCCTTTTCTGAAATATTTCCATGCGTATAACATGAAATAATAATTTATATGCATCGTGTATGTTTCGTTGACGATTTTGTTGATAAAAAAATGGTTTCAAATAATTTAATTTCAAAATGGAGAGTACAATCCTATTGTTTTTAGCCTCGTTGACTCTTTCAGTCACATGAATAATTTTATTCTTGTCTATTCAGTTACGTGTCTCGTTTTTGTACAAGATACATGAATCACTATCATTCTGTATTATTTTATTACAGATTGTTCTATTATTATAAAAATAAAACCATATAAGCGACAATATCTGTGGCGCGTGAAAGATACTTATGACGCGCGCGAAGCTTGGTCAGTCGGAGACGTTATTCCAGGCAAAGTGGTTAAGCCGCCGCTCTGCCGTTTAACAGGCTCAACTGATCGATCGGAGAGAAGCGGAGCGGCCCGGAGCGCCGCTCTCTTCGTCTCTGTTCTCGGGGCCCTTAACCTCTCCTCTCGACGAAGGACAAAAGTTTCGCTCGTAAACACGCGCGTCAACGCCGATCTCAAGTACAGACGCGTGCGAAAAGAATGGACAAAGTGTGTACATAGATTGAATTAAATACCCCCCCCCTCCCCCCCGATTATCGCAAACATTACCTCGACAGGGATGATTTGCCTCTTGGCTCTCGTACTTTTTATCCTCGTGCATGTCTCTTTGTTTCATGCTCTTATTCCGACCCCAGCTTTGCTTTGGCGAAATATTATTAACTGCCGTTTCAATTCATCTCTGTATTACAATTTTAATTGCACCGAGTTACCACCTTACACATATAAGCTCCATAATTCTCTCTTGTCGTTCATGACACTAGGTATCAGATAGCGGCAAAGGAAGTACATCGTATAGGTGTATACCGTGACACTTTTTATTTTATTTATTCCAACATACACACACAATATTACAAGTTGTGTGGAAATGCAAGTTATTATATTTCCACACGCACATTATAAATTAAGCTGTGATATATTAGGTTTGAATAAATTGTTATGAATTAATATATATATTATACTGAATAGCTATATAAGAAATATGAGGTTGTCTAGTCGCAGAGCAGCATGGTAGGCATCGAAACTTCGAGGCTGCCGTTATTCGCCCGAGCTTTTAGTATCCCATCGATTATGCTCTTTCGTGAAACGTCGTAAAACTTCGGGGGAACAATGTAGTCAGTTTTGTTCCTTGTGGCAGATACGTAAAATAGGGTCAGGGGAGAACTCACTAGTTTCAGTATACCTAATTCATTCGAATCTAATCCGTCAATTGATTGGGATTACTTCAATCCGTTACAATTAATCTGATACTTGAACATTTATAGTACAACAACCGAGTAACGTGAGAATAACGTGAATAACGTTCTTTTCACCTTGACGAGCAAGTGCTTGTAAAAAAATTTTATGTAATAGATGTTTTAGATGTATCTAAAAGGCTTCTAAAGGATATCTCAATGATTTACAATGCTTAAATATCGTCTGAACAATTATCTTGTGATAGTAATAGAATTTGATGTCGTATCGAAATAATTATGCGCGAGAATCGCATTGTATGTGTGTGTGTGTGTGTAAATATTTTATTTTTATTGGCACAATGGTACACTTTTTCTGGCAAAGACTACTGTCACCGCATACTTGGTTGACATTTAATAATTCAAGTGCCAATGCCGTTCAAAGAATTGAATATATGCGAGCATTTCAGCCCGACTAAAATTTCTCTCGCATTCACGATGATAAGTTAAGTAATAACTGAGTCCTCGTGGCCTGACTTATTTAGCGTGACAGCGCTGCGCATTGCGGATTTTTAGTCACAGTTACACACCTTTCACCGAGCGCGAGCGCGAGCGCTCCGCGAAGGCTTCCGTTATAATTACAGCGAGTGTTCGCCATCGTCGTTATCGTTCCATCGTCGTTGTTGTTGTGTCGCAGTCATCACGTGCGCACACGGGTTACCGACAATTAGCTTGTGTCGATTCGGTATTTCATTCGTTCCGAATGCAAAGGCAATCGTTTCTGTCGCGAGCCGGAAATCGCGCGCTGCTAAGTGTCACGCTTTCTGCCAACTGCCGGGAGATTTAACGGCTCCGCAACGGCTCGCCGACGACAACGGCAGCGACAACGAGGACGATATTGCAAGTGTCGGTATCGATAAAATTCTCCCGGCAAATATTGCGCGGAATTTCGCAAGTGCTCGACTACGTCACAATCTCACTAATCTCTTCTTTTAACCTACTTTTCACGAGAGAACGGTTATTTCATTTAAGTCTACAGCACGATAGTGTGGGAGCGCTATATGTAAAAGTATGCACGAACGTGCAGAACTGGATGGGCTCCGCTTCGAGTTCGCCGTCACCGGGTGGTTTCCATGGTCGCGAAAGGTATCCTTGTCCTCGCCCGCCCTCTCGTTGCTTAGACACGACGCCGGTCACCCAAGAAGGTCCTGCAAATGTCGCACGAGGGTACTGGCTCATCCTCGTTATCGAATTAATTCGATCACATAGTAACTGTAGCCGAAGCGCGAGCTTCGCCCGGCTCATTCGATCGTAGCGTAATCATCTTAAGTTTACAATCAAATCAGGTATCTATATGCTGCTGATAACTCCCAAGTTCCATTTAGATCCCCCACAGAGATAACTTTTATGTGCAATGTTATAATTAATCGTAGTTTATCGGGTGCTTCTAAACACACGGAAAAGTAAGCGACGCCAGTTAATACATTTTTCTAATCATTTCTTATAAAATTCTCACTCGTTTGTCGATACTTTTATTTTTATTAACTTGATTAAAAAAATCGATATTTCGACATTTGCTCTTCGATACACATTTTGATAAACTCGCGCATAGAAAAAAAAATATATTTCTCAGTAAAAAGAAAAAAATACTTTCCATCAGTCGCGTCTCGCCTTCTCCGTTCACATACGTCGCCGAGCTTGCAGCCAAAAAAAAAAAAAAAACGCGCCAATTAATCAGTGCGAGTGTCGCTTGCTAGCCGCCTTACTGCGGCGCCGTATCGCGCTACCCTCGTTCACTTCTCGCACCCTCTCGAGTGGGCAGTCGCTCCGTGCGGAGATCTCAAGAACAATAGACGAAAGAAGTCAAGGTTGTCGTCTCGGCCGTTTTCGCGCCGCCTTCCCATGCGTCTGACCTCCGCGCGGCGCGGCACGGCGCGGCACGGCACGGTACGGCGCGGCTCGCGTCGTGGCGTCGTACGCCGTCGCGTCGGTGGATTTCGACGGTTTTCGATCCCCCACTTTCTTCACCCCACGCTCTTCCTCTCTCTCTTTCCGTTTCTCTCTGCTTCGCACCGAACCATGCCGCACGATTCCCCATCGCACCATGCCGGCACATTGACGAACGATCCGTCCATCGTGTCTCTCCTAAACTCATATAATAGCCGAACCGAACCGAACCGAGTCGATCCCGAAAAAGGGGAACTCTGTGTGGCATATACACATATTGAAAACTCTATTCTACTCTGTCTACTTTATGATGATGTTATTACCTACGTCTTTAAGGCTACGTTCCGATATTCATTGTTGGTGAACTGAAAAATCCATAGTGTACGTCACGTTATGGCAGCTAATTCGGAACGCAGCCTTAAGTTATGTTGTTGAAGCAGCGAGAACGTATGATGGCCAACACGATACAGATCGCTCATTTCAATCATTTAATAATTTTCTGTAAGAAAAAATTGAATAACTTATAATAGCTGTAACGCTATAATACAGCAAATAATATCCGATCTCTTAATTGCCCGATGCGTTTCATTAATGAAAAAAACTCACCAGTTTAACACATTTATGTTACTTTACTACTAAACATACATATATGAGTTTCTTCTTTACACAGATGTGTGCGCAAATAGTTTCTACTACTTTCACGGTATTCGTCGTCCAACAGAACTTACCGTAATATCAGACTTTCTGGTTAAAATTACCTACGGGTCTTCCGATCTCTCGCCTCTCCCCTTTCTCTTTCTACCTTCTTCTCCTTTCCCTCTGCTCATCTCTCTCTCTCTCTTTCTCTCTCTCATCCCTTCTCTTTCATTAGATTTTCCTGTAATTATTAAAATGAATCCCGCGAATATCGCGCTTTCGTCCGTCGTAAACAATTAGTCAATTTCTACGAATCTTCCTACACAGTTTTCTGCACGATAGAAAACTTCTACGAAGTAATATATAAAGCAGCTATCCGCTTATGAGCGGCAGTAACATCATACTCATGAAAATGAAGTTTGAATTAATTGGAACAGGTTGCTTAGCAGAACTGCAAGTTTGGCATAATTACTGCGCAACTGGATATAGCACCGAGAGAGTGCCGTATTATAATATTATTCCTTAATAAGTAATAATATCTTTTCGTAATAATATACGTCTTTTGATATTATGCATAGAAATAAAATATCTCTTATCTCAAAAATTGTTCGATTTGGACATTTTTTAAAAGAAATCTTTGCTTTTTTAGAATTATTGTAATTTCAAGAATTTTATACAATTAAGACAAACATTTTTTTACATGTCCGATTTTGAAGGAGAACGTAACATATCATATTTAGGCGGTGTATATGACGTAAATACTGCTATCTGCGCTTATCTGTTCTGAACCCTCTGTTTCTACTCGCTTTGTAATTTTACTTTTAATTCGATTTGAAAGTAGGTTTTTAGGTCAAAGCATAGTGATACGTTGAGACATCTAGTATGCGCTGCCCTCTAATTCAATGGAGAGCTAAGAACGTAATTCTCTTGAAAAGATTTCCCTTCATGATCAAGCATTTGTATTTTAGCTTCACAAGAGTTCGCTAAACCTAATAATCCGTGCTTTCATATACATGTGCACTTATTATTTCTTAATTAAATTACGCGCATATATTCAATTAAACTAATAAACATGAAAATAAGTACAAGATATACTTTACTTATGAAATTGCAGTTTTTTAAACACTAGTATAAGATATTTCTAAAACTTTAAAGACATTTTTTAATTTGAAAGTGTGCACATCGCGTATATGTGGGTGAACAGTTATAAAATGTATTTAAGTATGTATTTTAACTTTATATATCTATAACAATATTGTATCTAGTTGTAATTCTATCAAATATAATTTGATATTTTATATAGTTTTTATCGTGGCTATAACAATGCGTTAAACTCTTTAAATAAAGTATGTCAACATAAACTTTTGATTACCAATTTTCATATGTAATGTAATTTATAATTTTCTCTAAATTGATATAACAATGATCTCATCATTGATTAAAGCTTTATAATTTATTATTCGCCATCGAGAGTAAACGTTAATCATTCTCTCTCTCTCTCTCTCTCTCTCTCTCTCTTTCATAAACATCTAGCATATACATATATACATATATATATTTTTCAAGACCGTAAGTCGGCCGATGTGCGCATTCCTAGATGGAGAATGTAAAAGTTAACATAGCCCCATCGAAACCTACGACTTTCACTTTCAGCAAAAGCGTCTGCGCTCCGCCTTCACCGAGAACGTCATTACGACGCTTCCAATCGTAGAAACGCCAAGAACCATTGCTAGTGATTACAAGCGATTGCTTAAAATATTAACACTTGAATTCACATTTCGCATAAGAGCTCCTCAGCAAGTTCATTTTAAAATCTTTGTAAATTCTAATTTTCAAGTTTGTATCAGAAAAAATCCATTTGGAATGAAATGAAATATAAAATCTAGCCATATCTATATCATAGTTATCTATAGATGTATGTACATATTCTTGAAACATATGTAAATGGCAAAAACTTTTGTTTATATAATTATTTATTATACAAAAATTATTTTACAATCTATCGTTTATAAAGATTTTTGGCTTTGTTTTCAAAAAGTCAAATAATGAGGAAAAGTATTTTTACTTCGTTCACGTATTACCACACGTTAAAAAGTTGCGGACAATCGAAAGAGAAAGAAGTGTGGTGTAGAAGAGAGTGAGAGGGGAAGTGGAGGATCTAATTGTATGTATTAAGCGGACGTTCACGAGCGGGGCGAAGCGGCGAGGAGAGAGAGAAAGGCCTGGCGGCGAAGAATGTCGGGCGGCGCGAGCGCTGTACCGCGCCGGTTGGGAAATGAATTGTGACGCGGCCTGGCATTGAGCAAAAGCGAGAAAGAGAGACGTACGCGTTCTCCAATTTCTCACACGGCCCGGATTTTACGCACCGAGAGACGACCGGGCGACGGCAGCGCGGCGACGATAATGACGATGACGATGGTGGCAATGATAGCCGTGACAGGTGAAAAGCCCGCGACAATCGACAATGCGTTTGCATCACATCTCTCACGGTCTTCCGTTCTGCGTAGATTTTTCAAGGAGAATCGCCAAGGAGAGAAGGGGTACGGCCAATTCCGCTCGCACGTTCGTCTGCAAGCTTCGTTATGAATTTCATTAATCGCGATGACTCTATGGCCGACGATTTATGTACACACGAGATTGCAGGAGAACAATAATTTATTGATTAATCGAGCAGTGTTCAATTTTCCTCATATTTCGTAGACTGTTAATCAGCTGTTAAGATTGAGAATTGTATTAATTTGTTAAATTTGTTGTGGAAGTATTATCAATTGTTATTTATTTCACTAACAGATGACTGTAAAGATAAAAAAATTAAGACAAAGCAGCTCAAGTAATTTGAATATATGTATAAATTACATTTTCTCATGCATGTAAATACGTATAGGTACATTTGATTATAAATTTAAATTATAAAAACAAAAGACTTTCGTCGACGTTAATAAATATGCTTACATTGTTTACAAGAGCAACTGTAGAAGGAAATTGACGTTCTTTCGTAAACACAGTTTCCAGTAGATACCCTCGATCTTGTGGTCGCGTAATGCTTCTTAGCTCTCGAAAATAACAATGGACACGAAAATGTGCGCTGCTCGCTACGACAATGGCCATTATTTTAACGTGACGATAATAGACAAAAAAGGAAGAAAATTTTACACGCAAGATTTATGTTTTCAAAGACCAGCACGGTTACGTGCCGAATCCATCGTCCGCGTGCAGTTGCTCGAAAGCAACCGTAAACGATAAACGACGACGAGTCAACGAGAAGAGAGAACTCTTGGCCAAGTGGTCTTGTAAATTGCAGGTAGCTGAGGGAGTTTGCGACCTCTAGGATAATCTTGCGGTAACGCTGTTGTGATTTGCGATTATTCGAGTGCATTCGACATTGCCGCAGTCGGGAAAATGTCATCAGCCTTAAGGATGAGACGAAAGCGAAAAGAACGTAATCTTTCATTTGTTAATCCATGAATCTTAAATCTATGAAAGTATTAATTAAGATTAAACGTATAAAGAGAATATTTCCTGTGATGAGAGGTGTGATGAAAGATATTTTTTTATTATTCTTGATAATTTTCTTTTATAAGGCGAGCTAAATTACTAATCTTTTTTACGTAGCTGTAGACCTATGGGAAAATTTGTCTAAAAACTAAATCTAAAATCATTTTAAAAAGATTCAAACTGCTTGAATAAAATATTTACATATTTTATAAAGCTAAAATATAAATTACATATAGACAATTAATTTTTTCATTTTCTCCAAATTATCTTTTTTTTATATCACGTGGCGTGTTCTGAAGCAATGTATAAATGTTCCTGCCTCGTGTCAAAATTAATAGAACAAAAGAACCTTTTCACTATCTCGAGTATTAACTGACATAGATTAAATGTTGGTGTTGATAGACGAAATCGTCTACGGAAATTCTTTCACTAATTAAATTATTCGTTTTATTGTACTCATGAAAGATGATAATTAAATAATAAAGGTTAATTGCATTATTTTTTTGACGAAAATATTACGCTTCAATTGTTGCATGGCGAACTTTTATTCTTAAAAATGTAATAATCTTAATGTTATTTGCCAAATTTTATTATCATTTACATTACGTAATGCACATTATCGATAACACATCAAGGTTTTCTACGCATGGTTTGCACATGCTCGAATTATATTTGATTCCAAAGACCCACTTTCTAGTAAATATGTGAAAATATAAAAAGGCTTACGAGATTAATTGATCACACATATTTCTTGAAAAGTAAATTTTTACATGTACATACGTACACCGAATGTTATTACACACTTTTAAATATGTGTCTACTCGCGCATGCATTTTGGCTTTATTTAATCAAAAACAATTAAATCTAGATTTTAAGACTAGAATACTCATTGTTATATTCGTTATATTCACATTGAACGAACTTGTTGAAAAACGGTAATTGTTGTGAGCTATAAGATTTAAAAACTGACGTGAGCAAAAGAAATATTTGCGATACGCAGGAAGGAGAGCCGACTTATTCAGCAGCGATTGTTTACGACGGACGAAGTCCACTCAAGGTCTCATTCGACACTGACTTTTATCAGCAGTGCGGACGACCATTAGTCCGATTAATCTCGCGAGTGTTTGCACCGTGATCGTCGCGCTCGAATAAAATATTGAATCTTTTTTTTTCTTTATTTCTCCGCAATAGTCTCCACAATTTATAAAATTTGTTAATCTTTTCTTACAAGTCGAGTGACATTTAGAAATGGCGTTAAGAATTATGTCAGCGTATTTTACAAATTAATATATTATACTTCGGGCTCTCTCTCTCTCTCTCTCTCTCTCTCTCTCTCTCTCTCTTTCCGCTAAGAATTATAAATCGTCTCCAATTTTTCAGCAATTTATGGCGCACTGCGTCGCGCGCATATAGAATCATACTTATTTATATTCGCGAATACCAATGAGAACATTCTATAAAACGAATTATCCACTTAATGCGCTATTTAGCCATGATTCGAAGTGACAACATGCTTCGTCCACATTATTCCAGAATGCAGAATATTAAACATTCGAAGGGAAAGAGGAAAGAAAAGAAAAGAATGCAACAAGACGATACCCTGCTCGTCCGCTATACATGTGTGCCTGACAGTGCCTAACTATAGTCTCTCTCTTTCTCTCTCTCTCACTCACGTATCAATTTAATAAAAACACAGTAACCGTGAAACATACAAAGTTCAACGTGGATCCTGCTCGAAATAATTACTCGGTCGACGTTGACGACGACGGCGCAATAGAAACTTGGTTATTCGGCGCGAACGAGACGATGCTATGCGGCTTAGAGCGCAGCAATCTTTTTCTTTTCTATATCTCTTGAATAATGGATCGATGCCGCTGCCTCCTTCCCTCACCTCCACTCACCTCTTCGTTCGCGACGTCTGATAAAATTAACCGACGGTATTTCGAAAACTCGCTATCGAATTTTATTCGGCAAGCGCGACTCGTGCTACGAAATACCGCGCGAGGATAATACATCCGCTCGATACATTCAGGTATCGACATTTTTTACTCACATGTTATAATAGCCGATTTTATTGAAATGCTTCGATGTTAAATTCGATATCTCATTAATCTTTACAAGTTTAATTGCGTTTAATGAAACCATTCATATCGATAAATACAAAAAAGAAAAACAAATGTGTAAATGCACGGATGACAAGTACAACTGATTTAATATTAAAATTCGGCAAATATTTACGAGTAAGAAGAAAAATAATAAAATGTAAAAGTAAACCTTGTGAATAATGCTATCGTAAATATTTTTTAAACTTTTGGAAAATTCTGTCGTGCTTCTTATTCTTAAGCGCAAACGCGAGCACAATAATGATATAAATAACTTGGTCACGGATGTTTCGTCTAAAAAGTGGATTTACATTCTTTTTTTACATTCTACGTACTTATTGTGTTATTCTCTTTTGCAATTTGTCGTTACAAAGGAGCAATAGATTTATAACCTCTGTAGATTTATAATTGCTCTTTTATGTATGTACAGCTACGTCTCAATTAACGCGAGAATTATTATGAGACGGAAGACGAAGACAAGTCAAAGAAAAAAGAATAACGAAGCAAACTATAAGAACGTATAAGTTATTACAATCATCATCGGCTATATACATATATATCTTATTTTTTATGTTTATGTCAATCAATCAATTTAACACCTGATTATTAATTGCATAAATTGTTATTGTTATATCCGAGATTCATGACTGGATTTTATTTACTGTATTGACAGAAAATTGAAAAATTGTATCCTATTAAGACGATTGTCTTATTGCAGAAACCGTGATGAGGCGGAATTTCATTTAATTAACCTAGTAGGAAGACAGATGTAAATTACAGGAATCTATCACGATAGTAGTAGCCGCTGCTACTTTACAACGAGTAGGTAGAATAAACCCACCTGTGCGAGCGAAAATGAATACGCTTCGCAACAACAATGCTTCTTCTTTTTTCTTTACGTCGGCTCGTCGGTGCGCGAGTATGTATGTGTGTAGCAAGCCAGTTTTATCCTACTTTAGGTAAACTTAAGCTCGCCTTGTACTTCATATGACATAATGCTTCTTTTTTCCTCCCCCTCTCTTTCTCTTTTTCCATCTGTCTGTATTTTTGTCTCTTTCTATCTATCTATCTCTATCACTGTTCTCTTTTATCGACGAACGTGTGCGCGACGACTACGTTGTTGTCATAACTTCGATCATGAATTGATAAAGAGCTCCCGAAACAATGCGATTTCTCTTTTGCATTTGCGACGATTGAGTGGAATTTTTTATCCATAGGATTTTTTGACAGATATCGCATGGGTTTTGCGATGCGATGCAATTGATGCTATTATATAAAAGTTTGACTTTTTAATTAAAGTTAATCAAACGAAATAAATTTTTGTTATTTATATTTTTATTGATACCATTAAAATATATAATCCACTCATTGTCAGTTCGGTTAGTTTAATTCAATTTAATTAAAGCTTTGTTTAGAATAAACTATTAATTTTATAAGATTTGTACGAGACTCTGCTTTTATCACGAAATTTATTTCGTGAAATTCAGCAATTTATTCAAATATATCGTAAACTTTTTTGTTACTGCTTCACACTGGTTTACTTGAATGCTTTGGTTGGTATTTATAGCAACGAATGTCAATTACTTGAAGCGTCGAATGCAACACACGTTTATGTGGACAAATGCTATCTGCTAAAAAAAATCTGGAATAGAGAATAGAGAGGAAGGGTTAAATAAAAAACGGAAAAGATATTTTAAAAAGGCATACAAAATATATATCTATCTATATATTTTTCTCAGTACATTTTAATAATCACTAGTATCTTAGTAAATTAGTATTTTAATTATTATATGTAAACGTAATATGTGTTATCTATTCATATTCGGTATGATCTTTATTGGATCTTTCAAAATTATTCGATATGATTATTTGATCTTTCAGAATCCTGTATATCAATATTCAGAATTCTGAAAGATCCGATAAATAATTTTACTGATATTCTCATATCTATACTCGAAGCATTCCTGTTTGGAAGCGTTTAGGACCTGTGAGATTTTAAACCGGCCTAGCACCAAGGGAATAAACCTTCGATCCATACGAAAGAAAAAGATGGTCGGACAAAGGAAAAAAAGAAGGAAAATATCGCTCGACGTGGGTCGAAAGGTGCGCGCAGGAGGAAAGGGTCGGAAACGAGAATAAGAGAGAGAAGAAGATACGATAAACTGAAGAGTTCCACCGCAGTGGTGAACACATGGAAAAAGAGGAAAACAAGAGAACGCTGAATGCGAAAGAGGGAGAGAAAAGCGGAGAAGGCGTCATGAGAGTGTAAATGAGAAGGCGAAACCGAAGGCAGGGATGTGAGAGCGGCGCGAGTAAAGCAGAGGAGAAGACCAATGAGGCGAGTAAAAGAGACAGACAACGATTTAACGAGCGAGAGAGGAAGAAAGTGAAAAAAGAATGACAGTGCGTGGAGAAATAGCGGCGACGAAGCTAGAGAGAATGGAAGAGAGTAACGTGAACACAATGGAGAAACTGAGATGGCAGAACAGGAGGAATAAGTTAAGATAGAGATACAGACAGAAAGGGAGGGGGGAGTGGGGAAGACAATTTAAGAGAAAATAAAAGTAACGAGCAGTACAGATGTAATGCGCGAGAATGAGAGGAATATAGGAAAAAGAAAGAAGAGTGGGGGAAAAAAGTAGAGATGGAAGGACAACTATCGCAATAAACAAAAATGAACGGAGAGAACAACATGTAGCATTTTCTAAGATAAACGTGCTCTGCTCATATTTTGTACAGATACCTTTTGTCAAATACGTAGAGGAATTGCCGCCTTTCCCGGTTGTTGGTAGTCAGAACTAGAGGAAACTAACTTTTCTCAATTGTACGAGAGAGAGAGAGGGGCGCGTTTTCCTTGGAAAATCGACAATTTTCTCGAGTAAACGGAACTTCCAATAAACGAACTCCTTTAAATCGCTCATCACATTAAAACAACGGATTTTGAAAAAGACTAACGAAAAAATAAGTATTAAGTAACGAATTTTCTCGTAGATATGTTTAGGAAATGATTTTATGCTTGCGATAATAACAGCGAACCTGCCGCGCAATTATCGTAAAAGCATTGTACTTTTTGCGCGGCGGATCGAACGAGTATCTCGATGAGAAGAAAAAGCGCGGTGTACGCGATGGTCTCTACAATAGGAGTCCACGACGAGAGCTACGTGCTCGACCAGGCGGGGTAATCATGCAGTGGGAAATTCTTTGCATCGAAATCCTTTTTATTGAGCCACTTCCATTGTGTCCCTCCCTTTGCGTCGTTCCTTGACTACTTCGCTTGTCGCTGGTTTCGGTACAGCGAGCGAGGGGAATTTTCGTGTAACGTTGCACTCGTGAGACGTCGTAGATTTACCCTTCAATATACACAATACACAAACACGCACACATACATATAAATGCAATTTTTATCAAAATAAAAAAATTGTAATACAATTTAGAATATAACGATTAATGTGTTGCGTTTTTTAATTTCACAATTATATAAAATGCGATACTCTCTAATCTTCGGGCTTCGAAAATTATTTATATTCTTCTATTTTCATAAAGGGTCTAAAATATCTAAAGTAAAATTTTTTTGGGTTGCTAATTAAATTTTTCTATCAAAAATTAGTAAGAGCTCTAATATGGATACCAGTGGTTTAGACTAATTTAATTAGTAATTCTCACAATAGTACTCGAATAGAAATCTTGATTTTAATATCTTTGTAGAAATTTAATGCTTAGAAAAAGCAAAATGTCAAAGTTTCCAATCTGTTTATGATGGCGAGTTCTCACTAAACCACTTTTCGCATCATATACATTACGGTGTAAGAACTATTTTATATTATTTGTTGTTTACTTTGTGCAGATCGTTCTCTATAAAGCTATTTTAATCTTGTTTTATTGTAAAAATAAACACGTCGCACCTTTGAAGAAATCACACCGATTTTCCTCAGGCGAATAGAGGTAGTGATATAACGATTGATTATTCGCGAGTAATGTCGTGAGGAAATTACCCTTTCACACATAGAACGTAAAATTGCTTTCGCAAAGTTTGTGAGTAATAATGTTTTTGTGGGACACTCTCTTTCTCTGTCTCTCTCGACTTTTCGGATTTATACATGATTTCATAAATTACTTAAACAAGAATTGTATTTACGTGATAGGCTTATACATACGCTAGTAATCTCTATTTAATTAAATGCAAAAATAGAATTATTTATAGCAGTACAATTGAATGTAATATTTAAACATAACATTTTTTAATAATGACTTTATATATTTTATTAGAGAGAAAAAGATGAAAACTTTTTCAAATAATTTATATTTTGCGACCATGGAAAATTCTCTTCGCATTCGAACAAAGGACAATCAATGTTTCAGGACAAAGAAAATCGTATCCGCATCATATCCGTTTAAAATTCGAAGAAATCGTAGCGTCGCGTACATTTCGAAGGCGGCCTAAAAACCTGCTCGATGCAGGTCCTGTAGAACGCATCTTTCTCAATTCTTTCTTTTTTTTCTTCTCTCTTCTCCCTCTCACTTGCTCATTTTTATTTAAGAGGAAGATACGTGCGTGCCTATATGAAACACGGAGCATTCTTGTCGAAACGTGTCGAAACAAACCTGACACGAAAGCTATCGAATTTTAGAACTTGCACAAAAGTGTCAAAGTATGCAAGATTACCGAATTTTCAACCGAGAGATACCTGCAGTCAGTTATTGAATATTAAACAGAGAGCAGTATACTTGATAATAGTGGTAATAAAATTTTAATGGGTGTGTTTTTTATACATATGCGTCATCGCCGAGTTACACAAATGATTAAACAAGTCTTGGAAGTTTAAACTTTTATTCTCATAATATGCAATATAAAAAAATGACATTTTATCATCTATTTATTCATTCACTTTTTCTTTTATTACATATTAGAAGAAATATTTAGTAACCCTATATCTTTTTATCCCAAGAATAATTATAATCTTTAAAACAGAAATTACAAAGCTTCGCTTCAGGATTAATAGGTCACGTTTAAATCGAGCATTAAGAAGATTCCTATGAATTTTATGATTCGAACACAGATTCGTTTAAACTTTTCGCCACTCTAGAGAGAAGCATTTTGCGTAACTATGCAACGCAAAGTCGGTCGTCAATTGATTCGATGACGAGAATGATAATTACAATTATCACTGCGAATAAAAAAGAGACGAAAGACGAATGCTCTGCTTGTGCTCACGGAATCGCAAAAGGATCGTTTCTTCCGCCAAGTGCATGGATCCCTGCGCGCGAGCGAGCGAGCGAACGCGCGAGGATAGTGTAACGACATAAAACCACCGCTTCTTCTGCTCCTTGTGGCATGCGACCGGTTTAAAGACCGTTCGCGAGCCGTTCTTCAGCTGAGACGCGGACACAGAGGTTAAAGAGGCTACGACTTTGGACGAAAAGCTGCGTCGGAATAGCAGCGAAAGGAGATTCTCAGGGAAGAATAAAGCGAGGAAAGAAAGAGGAAGGAAGACATATTTGTACCAGTACATCGTTTCAGAATTCCTTCGATCGATAACGACCGACTTAAATGCTGACGATAAATATTGAAATGCATTACGAAAAATAGAAAATGAACAATTGAGTGGTGAAAGAGATCAAGTAAAAGCACGCCGTATGCGAAAAAACCGATGAAAACAACCTTAAATAGCTCTCACAAAATATAACGTACAACTTAAAATTTTTTATTTATACATTTATATAACTTGTTACATAAAACATAATAAATGTATAATTAAAATATTTTAATTGTCGAAATTTTTTTATATTCAAATGTGAATGCGAGATGTACAATTTTTCATTAAAATCAATACGATTTTTGTATTTCAAAAATATTACCGTGGAAGACAATACCATGGAAAATACTTTTTATTTGGGACAAAAGAGCTACGTTTACCGTACAAGGAATTTTTTCAAAGAATTCTTGAATTCTTTTCACAACGAGCTTTCCTACCTTCCGCATTGTTCAAGCTCGCTTCGAACGAACGTATCTGCTACGTTTACTGAAGAGACCGTAAATTCACAAACGCATATTTAGTCGGCCAAATGAAGTATTCGGTGAGAACTAGCTAAAGAAAATATTGGAAAGTAGTTTCAGGATGCACGATAAGTGTAACGAGAAATAGAAGCGAAGGGGTGGGGTGGAGGAAATTAAAAGAGGTGAAGGGGGAAATCGCGAAGCAAGTGAGAGAGGCTGCCCCTCTCACGAAATGCAAAAGTGGCCAGACTACAAACCAGGTAGGAGAAGAGCGACCAGCTGTTTCCTCACATGACGTCACGCAGGTGTCTGCAGGGGGAACCGAGGCGGCTGGTGGACAATGCTCCTAGCGCTCGCGATCATGTCTCGATCCTGTTCTTTCGGTATTTTATTTCTTGAGCGGCTATATCTTCTCTCTCTCTCTCTCTCTCTCTCTCGCTCTCTTTCACTCATCACACACATTTGTTCGCGCTTGCGGACAAATTTGCGTGTATATGATACGTATTATGTGTAGCACGAACGGACTTTTTTGCAGTTTTTGACACGCGTTTTCTCTCTGTCCATATTACAGTCTTTAAAGTTGTTCGACATTCTGCATTTTTAAACGACCAAATGAATCGAATTCCGATACTTTTCAGTTGAATAGCTCAATTATTTCTATGTTTATTCGACTATTGTACACAAGATTCTCAGATACAATTTCTCGTACAATGTTCTGTATTTGCAGATTCTTGAGAAATTTAAAATTGATTTTTCTTTATTCGGTATTCAAATTGATTTAATTCTTTCCTTAGCTTATACGTATTTTCCATTATGAATATTTTGTGTTTTAAATATGCACATAGTCTAGTCTCTATTTGCACGTATTAAAAACACGCGTATTCATTATATCACAAGAAAAAGAAATTATGTGTATTACGATTTGTATTATATGCAAGTATATTAGAATATTCGATTAATAGGCGCAATTTTACGAGGAAATGAATAAACCCCAATAATAATCATACAATCTTCTCGAATTATATTGATAAAGAGAATATATGTATAAAGTTCATGATGATTGTACGCGTGTACGTGATTTTTGATACTATTTGGTTTCAAAAATTTATATCGTTAAAAATCCACATTAAAAAAAAATTATACATTCTTACTGTATAATAACTTTCGCACGTCCATTATAAGGTTGAAACATTTGTCGCAATCGTTTGCTCGCTCGCTCTTTGATCTTCCAGCGATAGAATGAACCCTATTAGCCGTCTCGTGTATCAATTAAATTTGCATCCTATCGCAGGCCCGCAGGGAAGAATCGCGAGTAGGTAATAATCCGGATTTCTGGCTTACCCAATCGTTACTTAATCCTTGAATATTCATCCACTCGCGGTGCGGCATGCGTTTCCATTGTTTTCTAAACAGATTGTCCGATATCGTGGCTGGCTCGATGTACCACGGACACGCTTTGCTTCTCGGTCGATTCTCCCTCGGAACACACACGTTACACACATGTAACACACGCCTGTGTTTGCGTGTGAATATGCGCGCGTCATGATACGCATGCGTGTAGCCATCGGAAGGGCCGACGTCGACTCATTGTGTCTCTCCACGCGTTTTCCCTGAGGATTAAGAATCATATACGTGCACATGTGCACACAATGAGCATATATCCGCGCGCCAACATACACCACCATCTTTCCTCGCCTAATCGGACCACGAACCCGCGACGGTCCCCCTCTAACGTCTCCGGCGTATCTTTCTCGTGAGTGACCCGTTTATTCTCGCGATTTAGTCATCTCGCTGGATCTCAAGCGGACTAAACTATTTAATTAAGCAGACATTCGAGGAGATTCTCCTCCCGGTATCGATGAGACATCAATTTTTATCTGACGCGACAATAACGCGATTAATTTTCATTGATAGAATGTATTTTTTAGTTAGTTTATATATATATATATATATATATATATATATATATGCTTTATTAATTCTCAATTATTTTTTTTACCTTTCCTTTAGCATCAGTATAAAATTTTATTTTTGCAATTTTCTTCGGAGAAAATAACGAAAAGAATAAATCGTCGATATTGTTATACATGCGTTGTTACATCGTCGATAACAATTATCCAAGAAGACGTATATGGCACGCCGTGTGCATCAAAGTTGTGCCTTCGAAGAAGGTCACAGATTGGTCGATGATGATTAATCACAAACATTATCTTATCGTGAGTTGAATGCTCCGTTCGTACGTCATCGCTGGCTTCTCTGTACGACAAGCTCGCGCGGCGAATGAATCACATTATTCGTTAATTACTTTAATCAATGTAATATCTTGACTAACTTATATTACATAAAATTATTTAATAGAATAAATACGAATATTTGCGCTAAAGTTTGATGGATAAAGATAAACGATGATGATTCTTATTTCAACGAGAAAGATAGTCTCTATAATAATAGAGATACTTTAGAATTCTTGAGGAAAAGAAACGATTATTTTATAATTGAGACAACATATAAAAATTTGGCTTTCAAATAAGTATAAATCGGGTGAATTAACTTTGGATAGCATTATTGATAGCATAATAAGTCCAGACAGCGAAAACAATGTTACCCAGATGAGCAATTCTTCTCTGAGTATCTTTAAGCTAATTACGAGATAAAGCGGAAAGAGAGAGAGAGAGAGAGAAGGATATGGAAGAAAAGTAAGAAGTAAGCGAGAAGCAAATATATCGAAGAGCACTGGAAGAACAAAGACAGGACGGACAGTGGGTGACCCGTCTGTCTTGTAATACTCTTAGTCATACGCATACTTGCCTACTTAGGAAATTCAAAGCTGAATACGGCAATGAGACCTTGCGTTATCGGTGGAATTGACGCTGCAGTGAGCGTCGGAGCGACTAGAGGTTCGGTGCCGTATACATATACCGGACGCCCGATGCGATTTTCTACCCGAGAATAACGGCATTTCACGGCGAAACGACCGACTACCTACCGCTTTCGGATCGCTGCTTCAGGAATCTCTCGTAATCCTTTACGTGGACGTGATGCTCTTTGCAACATCCAAGCGAGAACGTTGTATATAATTATATACACATACACATACGTGTAATAAATAATGCGAAATTTACATTAGAATTATAGAAATCTTAATTATGAGATCTTAATTCTTATAAAATAAAAAAACTGACTCCTTTTCTCTTGCAATGAAATGATGTTATCGCCAATGTATACTGCCAAAAAGTCAGTATATATTCTTTTTACTTGTGTGTGATATCAAAAATGTAGATTACAATAATTTATCACACACACATACAGAGAGAGAGAGAGAGAGCGAGAGATCAGAAATAATATAATCATTGAAATACAAAAGAAATAAGAACGTTTGATGAGTGGGAAGAGATATTTTGAAGACACGAGTGTGAGATATGATAACGTCGATGCTCGGTATTCTTTAGCATTTATAAATAATAAATAACGCTAAAAACAATGTGTTGTCTTGCTTGTCGATCAAATTAAACAATAGGTAATCGCGACGTTAAACACATTGTTTCTATTGCATGATATACATACATATATATATATACACGACGTAACAAAGTAGGGTCGTCGACGTTGAGAAACCGTTCAATAAATTTTAACCTCACAAGGCATCCTGCGAAGAATCATGGACATTGCGGAAGCTAGCGAAGATAACACCGGGTCAGATTCTGTAAACACTGTTATCAGCGTATGAGCTGAGAGTACCACCGAGCCTGCATTATAATCGCGCGCGATAGGTTGCGAGATTCACGTTTACACTTTGCGGTTACGCTCATGATCGCCAGATCGTAATTACGATTTTTGCCCTACTGTGAGAGTAAACAATGGTGAGATGTAGTACGCCTCTTATGCCGGCGAATCTTTCTTCTCCTTTTACTTCTGTTTTTCGCAAAAATATTTATATACTCTGTCTTGCGCGACGGATGGGAATTGGAGTAGAAACAAATCGATAATGCGAAGCTTTAACATTATCATACTTTCTGTATCGTTAACTATCAGTAATTAAAGAAATTGTTTTAATAGGAACTTACGTAAAAAGTTACTTCTCTTCGTTTTTTTTTTCTTGTCTTTCCTTTCCGTTAGATATAAATAGGCCATTATCAAAGAGTTTATTTTATTTCCTATACAATTAAATAAACAATTATAAAATATAATACAATACACGTATCTAATCACTATGTGCAATTTAGTGCAACTACTTCTCTTTAAATTATAATTTCATAATGAATAAATTTTCAATTGATTTAATAGATATTTATAATTTTTATAATAGAGCGTGCATATTTATTCAAATTATTATCAAATCGTAAAGAATCAATGAAAGGGTAATATCATAATTTATTCTCATTGTCTAAGCACGGAGAACGTTGGATTTGCTCGGTGCAGTACCGTTTGTAGTTTGCATTGAGAGCTTCTTCGTGTCAATATATCGAATAGCGCTCAAGAGAAAGAGAGAGACACAGATGATCAAAGTCACTTAAAAATAGCCCGCACAGATGCTGAAAATAAAGACGAGTACCACTCTCGTTCAACAAACGATTGTACATGAGACGCACGTGATGGGTTTTAGACATCTCTCCCTTGTGTTTCGTCTCTCTCTCTCTTCCTTCCCCCTTTTACTCTCTTCTTCTCTTCCCCTCCATTTCTCTGTCTCCCTTTTTCAACTTCGACGCAGTGCGTTACAATCTCTTAGCGACCGTCTTACCTTCGACTCGTCGAAAGTACTCTACTAGGGGAGCTTTAGAAAATGCTGAATCATGAGGCGTATTTTTGGAAGGTTTTAATATAGGCCTCATCTCCTCGTCATCAAGTGGAGATATGAGAATATTAATCGAAAGTATTGCGTAAATTAAGATATTTAAATTATAGTCTTTTACAAAGAAACAAAAAAGAGGAGAAGTTTCTTAGCGTAATAAATATTAACAAAACGCACATATAATATTAACCATATTTAAAAAAAAACCAATTCAAAATGAGTGATCACGGATCACATAACAAATAAATCAGTATATTAGGCGCGACAGCCTTCACAATATAAATTGCCAGCACGATTACCAACTACTCCGTTTACATATTGATACTTGTGTCCACGTGTTAAGTATGCAAAGAAGTAAAGAACAGTGCGAGTCGATTGCATAAGGACTTTAATGATAGTTCGATGCGATCTATCATTTCGCTTCAAAACAATGATCGCTCGATTGGCTAACTGTGCAATTATGCTTTTGTAACAACGCGTTAAAGATTAACTTTCACTCCTTTCCGCTCACGTTAAAAGCGAATCAAGTCTCTTGAGTTCTCTCTTGCCACAACATTATCCGATCGCAAAACATTGTCACTATCATGGTATCCTTAGTACGTTCAAATTTATTAATGTGTGTCTTTTAATACATATAATTACCATATAATATAGAGCAATTTATTCACAGATTGAAATATGTTATACGGTATACATATATGTATTTTTTTTTATAGAAATACAATAGAAAACGATAAAATAGATGTAATTATTACAATTTTGTGGTAAGTCAACATAGAGAGCGATCAAATGGACGATGTATGTAGCTGACTAATAAGAATTAAGCAAATATATGACAACAAAGTGGATACATAATTGATATAATTAATGGATAATCTCTCTTGTGTAAGAAATAAAATTAACAATCACAGTTGTCGTGTGTACTTTGTAACATATTATATTATATCAGATTTGTTACAATCGGTGTAAAGCTTCGTTATTATATCTATATAGATATAGATATGTGCATTTTACATTACAATATTACATTCACATCGCGCTTTCTTTATATTTCATAATATTTCAAGTACATTATAAACTGTAATTGTGAAAATAATATTCGATTTAAAAACTTTTCACCTCCCGTCACTTCAATGCGCGCGTGATATGTTTAATCGTTCGTACCCTTCTCTGAACTCGTACAAATTATATAAAGCGCAAAACCAAATATACCGAACATCGCATCGATGTTTTTTTATCAATTGCGTCAATGCTTATGTAAAGAATGCCAGAAAAAGACGCAGTTTTACAAAATGATATTTAATTCTGTCATTGATAACGAAGTTTCGATTGATTTTTATATCACTTATATTCTCTCTCTTTTTGCTTTTACTAAAAAAATATTAAGCAACTTTTGACCGAGCATTATAATTTTTATTTGATAATTTAACATATTTTCTAATAATACTGCCAATATTTTTTATTCATATCATTTCATAATGTCTTTTTTGTTAGGCTGATTTTTCTTAGACATTTTTTCGCACGTTAAGACCAAAGTATCGAAGTAACCAATTGCATAAGTCGGCAGCAATAAACCGGACGGTACGCGACGATCGCGCTCCATCGCGTCGTCACGGTATAATAATCGACCGGCTCAATAATAAGTTTAGGCTTATCGCGCAACTCACTCATGTCGTCAGAACGCGCACAAATATACGCCCCGATCTTTGATTTCATTGTGTCATCGACGCAATTTTTACGACACATTTTGCTCCGCGTATCACGAAGCTTATATATCTAGAAAAAAATTGGAAGAAAATCAGTTTAAATGACGGTGATAACGGTAAAAACAATAGTTTATGAGATAATTTTATTGTAAGAAAATTATTTATTTATTTCATATAAATCTAATATATAGTCTTTACAAATTTTAAATTATGGAATAGAATTATACATTATGACGTTTTAATGCAACAATATTTATACAGAGATTACCAGCTGTTACAGTAGTGAATTATAATAACAAAGAGCACAATGAATGAATGAATGGGTTCCTCGAATGATTTGACACCGTACGATCGGCTATCACATGGCAAAAACTAATTGTGCTGTAACATTCAATAGTAGATTTGCAGTCATAAAGTGGTAGGTCTTCAGTAGCGGGTTTAACGAACGTACAACGGGATACAATCCGACCGTTTAGTTTAGATCGACGCCGAAGCGGCGATTTAATTTTTCGTTGCACTCTTGGCGTAGAACGAACGAACGCATTAATTATGCGTTATTTCGCGCGCGGTTGTCGAAAGTACCCGCGTAAATGAATGAAACGGCCGGAATTGCAAGCACCGAATTGACCGGCGTCGCTCGGCTTCCTTCGAGGTATATCCTAGGCTAGGAAATTATAGCGCAGCGAACACACGCCGCGGCGACTCTTGTGTGACACGGAAGACACCGGGTACGTGTTGCATAATTCTTATGTAAGCCGGTGGTGACGGTACGTACGACATAACCGCGAGTGTGGAATACATAATTGTATATGAGCGTTGAAATTAATATTACGTGTTGTCATGAATTCTCGGCCGTATACGCGGAAAGCGGTGGCTCAGAAAGAGGTCGCGAATGCCATGTCTTTTGCGAAGTTTCTTTTGCCAGAAAGGAAAAAGAGAGAGAAAAAAAATTACGGAGACGGACGGAAGGGAAAATCGGTAAAAATTCGGAGTGAAATTAGAGAGGAGCGGAGGAGAGGCTAAGAGGAGAACCTCCCCTACCTGCAAGTCACTGTTTTCATTAGACATCTTTTTCGCGTATGTTAACAAAATGCTCGAACGAGACGTTTGAAAAAAGGTCCATGATGGGAAAATCGACCCCGACCTGCCAATCCTGCCGTGCAGCGGAAGCTAACCCTTTTACGATCGAACATTAATGTTGTTTATAGAATTGAAAGGATACTTTGCACGTACTGGCGGGTTAAAAACCCCTGCCGCAAGAATGATATTCGTACCAACTGACAATGGGTGCAAAGAATTGCACGCAATTTCTGTCGAGAGCAAACATCAAAGCAATCTGTTCCGAATTGATTGATTCTCGCGAAGCGATAATTAACAGCCTGGAATTTCGACGGTGTTTCACGTCGGACGAACGAACGTACGAACGAACGGACGCAAAATCTAGCTAACGCACCTATGGCAATTTGGAAGGTTGTGTTGCCGCTCTATACCACCTAGTCCCTGACCTAACCTATTGGAAAACGCGAATCGCCAAGTTATCAGAGCGTGCGCCCGACTGTTTTGCGAGCGCTTACTCACGTTTTGATTTTATAGTAACAATTATAAGCGCCGTGCATTGAGCCGTTATACGATGACTGTAGTAAATCGAATTCCATCCCCCTGTATATGAAGTAGGGGAGAGAGAGAGAGAGAGAGAGAGATATTCTTTCGCCGCATTTAACTGTGTTGCGGATTTTGCTTTTGAAACGCGTTGGAATCTCTAAAAGGCCGCTTTGGATATATAATCCGTTTATTTAAGCCGCATATTTTGCAAAAGCGCAATGAATTTAGACTTTGAGATTCGCACGGTTGACGCTTGAATACCGGGGGGATGCGTTTTCAAAATAAATGGCTCGTGTGTCACGAATCATGGATACCTTGCTTGCAAAAATGCTTTATGCGACCATCGACAAAATCAACAACGACACGATTGATTTTAAATATAAAGTTATTTATAATATAATATTTATACCCGACGGTGCGGTGTCTTTATCAATTAATCTCTTGTGCAGGTTAGCTCAAAAATGCTACCGCGTTTCGCACTCATATTATATCCGCGCTTTTTAAATAAAGCCACCGCGCGATATCAATCGTAATCAATATCGCACGTGCGCACACTCGCGTAATTCGTTTATTAAATAACACTACGGCTTAAATTGTTAAAATCATCAAAATTCTTGCTTAATAACCGACCGCGTTCTTATACAGTAATTACCATGTTTGTATCAGTACCAAGCAACTTGCCTCAATATTTTGTCGTATCTGGGGAAATACGCGAGATATTACAGCTGGCGATAATCATGGCGCTATCTTGTACAAGCGTTCGAATAACCAGATAATACGAAAACGTTTTGCACGATTTACGATATGTTTTGCAACGGTACTTTGTTAACGACCGCGCACGACACATTATTCGGTAAAATATTATGGTATTAGAGAAGTTGTCGCTTGTTAATAAACGAGACTCTGATATTGATAATATAACGTATGCGAAGTAGCGAAGTATATGTAATATAATTATTAATCATTGAAACAAAAAGAAAATCTTGAATTTCGCGTCGTATTAAGCTTTAATTAATCAGGTATAAATTTTACTTCTCTCTTTGTGAAGAAATTATGAAGAACGACGCACCGTAAAATAATCGAATTATACACATGTATGTACATGAAATTCTTTTACAAATTTTTGTTTTTGAAGATATTTTTATACATATGTATATGAATGTTTTAATATGTCGTAAAGCCTTACGTTTTCTTATTTAAATAGAAAATATTAAATAAAAAATTTTGAGTGAACGAATTGTACATTTTACACTTAACATTTTTCTAATTTTTCTTTTTTCTTTTTAAAATGTACTGAAAATGTGATTTGACATCATCACATTAAGCTTAATGTTAAATGTGAATTGTACGAGATAGCCGGATAACAAGCCAAATAACAAACCAAATGACAGAATTTAGCATTTTGTTCGAATATCCATCTTTATTCAAACATGCATGGAACGCAACTGGCATGATATTCTGGATAGAATTCGTATCGTATAAATGCCATGGCACATCATGGTCGACGAGACTGGTCGTGCTGTGATCTCCTTGATCGCTTGTACATGTACATACAAACGTGTAAATTTAGGCACCTACGTACATTATACGTATATGCTATGTGTGCATTCACAAACATCATAATACGATACGATAATGCCGTGTAAGGTAAATAAGGAAGGAGAGAGAGAGAGAGAGAGAGAGAGAGAGAGAGAGAGAGAGAGAGAGCATACAAGGCAAAATATATATTTACAAAATATATATATATATATTTTACGGCATTTTAATTAGTATTTTTATGTTATTACGATATTTAAATGACGCAGCGTGAAATATTTACGGTTTTAGAATAAATGTATATGTAATATTGCATATGAAATATGTTATGAAAGTACACTCGATTCTACTACCGCTTATAACGTAAATATATTACGATTCACTGTGTAAATAAATATTGAACGCGGTAGAACAAAGGTATACTCGATAGCAGCTGTAGATGCAGATAATGTAAGCCCGATAGTGCATCAACCCGTCAAGCCATCCATGCTAATCGATCTCGTTGGTATTATATACATGCACGCGTTTACATAACCGACTAGTTTCCATACATATGTCAATAGCGCAATAAATACAGCTTTGATAACTTTGGAAAAAGTACTATTAATGCCAAACTGAATTGCACGTGTTGTTGCACAACTACACTTGTTATATACATACATTGGCAAAAGAGTTACCCGTATGTATTTAATTATTTAATATTAAATTAATTATATCTACAATATCTAAAGAATCAATCAGAAAAGAGGATCACGTATGAGGAATATGGCGCAAACTATATATAGAATTATATATAAAACCATGTATAAAATATATAATCTATAGGAAACGAAGAGTAATAGTCGAATGATATGTGATACAATATATTTATTGATACATTTATACGAGACATATTATTTCATTATATTTCATAAAAAAGTTACTTCTAATTCTATTTCTAAATCGAACAAAGAATCTCAAATCACTATTAACGTGCACAATGTACATACATGTACATAACAATCTCATGTCAGTGAAACGTGACGTCAAGTCAAGACTATCGATAAATGCTGTTCTCGACTCGCACACATGTAGAGGAAAAATAAAAATCTCTCTCCTTTCCGAAGATAGAACGGGTAATAACACGCCTTTCACCTGCCGTCGAGACAGTTCGATAATCGGATTATTTTGGCATTGTGCGTAAAACATGCTCGTTATCGATACGACAATGATATCGTGGCGGTAGTGCAGGCGCCAGTAGCTTTTCGCACAGTCAGACCACACCGGAAGATCGATCAGTATGAATAACCTTGGGTTCGCGACTCTCCATGCGCTGCCAGATCTGTATTGCCGAAATTGCGTTATCGGGATGACTATCTTGGGCATGTCGATATGTTTTTTATAATAATATAACTTTGAACCTTCCTATGATTTTATTTTATTGTTAGTAGATATTGTACTCGTATTTGTGTGTTTGTAAGTAGATTTATAATTATGAATATTTAATCATTTTACCTGTTAATTCAATATGAAATATTCATTTTTAACAATTTTTACATATTTAAAGCAATACTTAAATTGCGTTCTTATGACACCGTTACATTAATTAATGATATATGTCTTCTATTTCTTATATCTATATCTTAGATATTTTAGGTTGACACATACATTTCTATTCGTAATTCTTCAGTTGACGAGCTATTTTTCGTAACACGAGTCGACGCGTGAAATCTTGAGTTATATCCCAATATAATATTAATATAATATTAAATCCCAATATAATACTTAAAAAAACCAATTAATAACAATTAATAGCAATTAATAGCCTTTGAAAATAATATTTACTATTTTTTTCCGAATAAAAATTTTTTTCACGAGTATCATATAGGCCAATAAGAAAAATTGAAAAATATAGAATAAAAGATAAAAGTCTATCCTAATTTTTCTCTTTCCCTTGTGTTTTTTTTCTCATTCAAGATCAATTTTCTTTCTCAACTGGAATAGTGAAACTTTTTTCAACTTTTTTTTCCTCATGTAACGCGCGGGAATCATCCCCCCAGTGTTTTCTAATAATAATAAGGTGGACAATAATGATAAGTTTCTTGAAAATCTTATATACTGACTGGTGCTGGCTCATATATGTATAATGCGATATGTAAGATAATCGAGGGAAGGAAAAATATGAACGTGAAATATGACCAAGTACGGCAGGTGCGCCAGTAAGAGAAAAATAAGTGGGCAGTGTAATGGTGATATCTACGAAACGAGACGCCACTTTATTGATTTGCTTGGAGATGCTGTACAATACTTGCCTTCCCCAGTTCGATTCGCGTGCGTCTCCACCGGCAGAGATCGGATTTCTAGAGATCGAAGCTCCCAACGTCGGGCAATGGGGATTGTCGTCGCGGATCGAAATGTTAGTTTGCCAAGTTTTATTATATGTATAATGGTTACGTCGTAGATTCAGGATCTGTTCGAGGACTTTTAGATCGCGAGCGAACAGCCACGATTGCAGAAAGCAAAAGGAAAAAGGAGAAATAAAAATGCTAGCTTCTAAAATATTGAGTAGCACTGGCATAAATTTTATAAATTGCAATAATTATGATTACGAGAAAAAAGCTGGAAAAAATATCTCAATTCGTTTTAAGCTGTTTTCTTCAATCTATATTTGAGTCCATTTTGTGATTTCTGTCTTGTAAAATCCGAATTCGTCGTGCTCGTTGTAACCTGTTCTAGTCGTGAGTAGAATTTCACAATCAGTTTAGTTGTTTGTACAAATATATCTTTATGTATTCGGTTATCTTATTGATAGCGATGGCACGTGCGAAGCTGTCAGACGCGAGCATTACTACATTGTCTTATACGATTATTAGCTACAGTAGTAAAATGAAAAGAATTTATAAGAAAAAGAAAATTAAAAGTAGCCTTAAAAAATATTGGTTATTGAATGTATATGTGGAAATTTAACATATGCATTAATGAAAATAATTAACATTAATATTAATATTAGCTAAATTAAAATTTCTTCTTTCTTTCTTCCTCCCTCTCTCTCTTTCTCTCTCTCCCTCCCCTTCCTCTCTTAAAAAGTTATTCAATAATTCTATTAAATCTAATTGTTTTCAGATAATTTGTAGCAGCATTTTATTTCTTGTTTTGCTCTTCTCTAATTATTGTAATATTTCTATAATTATTGTAAATGATTTTTGTTTAAAGAAAAAAGTAATTAGAGAAAATTAATCTTCTTTTCGTTGATTATTGAAATTTAGTTATCGCAAATTTTACCATATAAATAAGAAATATGTTTTTAGCGAACAGAATACGTTGCCCTCCGTTCAAAAATATTTTTGAAATATCTCTAAAGCGAGAAATGTATTGAGAAAATTATGAAATAACACACACGAGAGGGACATAATTATTTTGATCGTTAGAGTACGAATCAGACAGATATAAGCGTAGTGTCCTCGAAAGTGTTCTTCTGAGATTAGAAGAAATTTACTCCCGCGGCAAGGCGACAATGTCGAAATCCGAGTTCCATTGAGAACCTTCGGGGTCGCCCCTCGCGAACGTGCGCGAGGGGCCGGGAGGGCGAAGGGGACCCATAGTGGGAAGGGTCGTCGCCCGAAGGGCCGACGGGAACCAGGCGCCAATCGGAACGCAACGGCTGCTACTCGTCAAGTCCTCTATATAAACGGGCTTTTCAATATTTACGAATAACCGCGGCCGATTAACCGCGAAAGCATCAGCAAGAGGAGCGGAGAACGAGGGAACGAGAGAATGGTCGTATTAATCTTTTCGCTATTTACACTTTATTTATTAAGAAAGAAATTCGGATTTTTGCATCACAATTCATGCTTTTCGTGTTTGTAATACAGAAATATTCTTGTAGATGCCAATTCTCGTAAAATCTTCATTGAACAGCGAATTAAAATTTTTCAGAAATTTTTTGCACCTAGTCTTCCTGGAGTTTTTTAATATTTCTCACAAACTTATTTGATCACCGTAGTCTGGCTAGTCTAACGTGAAATATATACATATGTTTTGATTTCGTTCACATATTGATAATAATAATAATTTGTATATGAAAATAATTAGAAACAATTTGATCCTCCGGCAAACCATTTTACCTGTAACCATAGGTAAAATGTCGGTTGGGGCGCTCGTGTTTGCCCCTCGCCCCCTTCTCAATCGTAAAGCGGTCAGGCCGCGCGCGATGGGCGCTGCAGTAAAGTGCAACGGAGCTGCAACGCGCTATACCGCGCGCGCGGCGAACGTATCGGCTGGCGGGCGCTCACCACTCGCACACGATGAATAATTTTTCATACGCGCGCCGGACACAACATTATGCTCCCCGGAGTAACTTGGGTTCCGGGATAATCGCCATTGCGGCGGTGCTCGTAAATGTTCCGCGTCGTTTGCAACCGTTAAATGCACATATATTCGATATGTATGTACTTTGGCATTTGTTTACGAGAGTGGCTTTCATCTGTTGTGCAGAGCGTCTCGGAAAAACCTTTTAACGACAATTTCCTGAGATTGAAGCTCGCTAAAATTCAATCGATCTTGTTTATGACAAAGTATCTCCAAAAGGGATTTTAAACACGCAGGAATCGTTTTGTATTGTGAATAATGTAATAGATTTTGGAGGAAGAGAGTAGATAAGAGAGAGATTCTGTTATCTTTTAGATATAGATAATTTAAAATGGATAATTATAAATTTAAAGAGCAGTCTTCTTTTTTTTTCATTTTATTAATTACGGGGCACGACGTACTCCAGCATTCGACGGGGTGTGCATGTATGTATATTTTCATTTCCTGTAATTACAAACATGCCGTGGCGTATAAAAACTTTATCGTATCACGTAGTAACGTATGGGAAACGCTCGAAAATGCTTTTTCGTCCTTGAATTTAACCATATTTTTGGTTACTTGGTTAAAATTTCCACTAAATCGAAAATGAAGAGAATGAAAGAAAAAAAGTTAAGTATTAAGAGAGCGTGAAACACGTCTTACAAGGTGTACCAGAAAGGGTGCCTGAGAGACACGCTCCTTCAACTATTTTTTAACAAAAACGACGATGAAATATTTTGCTGCGCTTCAAGAGGGGGAAGGTTGGAACGTACGAGCCGTAGATACGTATATATATCTGTGTACAGCAGTAGCCCGGTAGAAAGTAGAAAATTTCTGCGTCTCGCGTTTCCTGCGCCGCTTCCGTCTACATTGTGTTCCAAGGAACTTTGCACTTTCGCGCGGAGACGGCGTAGCTTAATTGGCGCGCGGATGGAATCCTGGGAGAGTGTAACATTGAAAGGAGTGCGTGAAGTCACGTTAAAATGCGTCATAGACGAACAGACAAATTGGATAAATACAAGTTTAACCCGCGCGGCGAAAAGCCGCGACTCGTCATAGCAGATAACAAGTCCGTCGCTAATCGTAAATATATTTGTGGAAATTTTATTTATAGATAAACAAAATATATATACAGCGCTGTAGATATGTTGACCGTGTACTGTAATAAATCAGGGCGAAAAAGGTACAAAGAACGATGACGAAATGCAATAAAGAATGGCATTTTTTATCAAAATAAATTTAATTATCAAAAATTATTCGAAATTATACAATTTACTTGATTTCAATTTACTTGAAGGAGCCTTGCGTTTCGGAAGTAGTTTTGAGCGAAGTCTAAAAATGACATTTTTCCCCATAACGTTTATTTCAACGGGGGTCACTCTATATATTATACATGTATATGTGTGTATGTATTACGTATTACATATACGTGTACGTATTACGTATAGAGGAAGTCGGCCGGATTACAAACGCACATGATAAACTCTTTCGTTCGACGTCGCTTGATTTTTTTCGCCAGAAACGGGATCGCGAACCACTAGCAGCGGGAACAGCTGAGACTCTCCTTCATCAGAAGAAAAACCAATTTTCGACAAGCGTCAGTGCCGATATTCGATGTATAGCGATCGGAATATTTGTTACTTCCTTTTGGCGGAGGGAGAGAGAGAGAGAGAGAGAGAGAGAGAGAGAGAGAGAGAGAGAGAGAGAGAGAGAGATATTCTTTCGCCGCATTTAACTGTGTTGCGGATTTTGCTTTTGAAACGCGTTGGAAT
>VBVQ01000918.1:0-10296 GCA_011636635.1 Tetramorium simillimum | reverse complement strand
ATTTGTTACTTCCTTTTGGCGGAGGGAGAGAGAGAGAGAGAGAGAGAGAGAGAGAGAGAGATAGATGACCGATTGGCAGGAATTAAAATATCGAACACAGAATTGTAGCTGGACGATTTTGATAGTTGTGTGAAAGAAAAAGAATAAAATCCGACGAGAAGAATCGGAACTACGCAAACTAGGCTACAATCGATAGTAAACATGATAGCGTGCATTTAGCTTTCGAGGATTGAATTTGGATAGAGTACCATGATTATCGATAATGATTCGATAATATGTCTTTGTACAGAATCCGATTGTATACAGGCTACAAATTCGATGATAACGTAACGTTTCACGTGCTTGTAAAGATATACTGAATTTACTAGATGTGTGATGTACAGTATATAAATAGATAGATAATAATATAGTAGTGTATAAGTAAACTTTATATAAAAAAGAATATATGTGTATAATATAGAATAATTGCCATATATATTGTACCATATAGGTATATTTTTCTAAAATTATTTTTTAAGATTTCTTCTTACAATGGAAATGAGATAAAATAACGGTCAAATTCGCAATACTTTTCTTTACAGAGTGCGAAAATTCTATCATTCGAAATCAAACGAAATGAAAAGCCATTTAATGAGCCAATGTAATGGCGAATAACGTGTATGTATGCGTGACAGGAAGAATACTCGCTTCTCTTGGCGCTCGCTCGCGGAAAGGGAGAGAGGGATGGTTGATCGGTAGGAATTAAAATATCGAGCGTCTCGAGAGCGGAGAGCAAAGCGAATGCAGCTTGAAAGCCGAATCGGGGTGAGGGCGGCAAGAAATGAGAAGGAAAAAGAGAGAAAGAGAGATGGTAGAATCGAGTTGTGAATCGCGTCGTACTCGTGCTATATGCTCTCTCTCTCTCTCTCTCTCTCTCTCTCTCTCTCTCTCTCTCTTGATATATCTGTCTAGCTCTCGCTCTCTTTCATTCTCGTTGCTCTCGTCTCATAGAATCAGCAGGGAAAGAGAAATGAAGAAAGAAAGAAAGAGATAGAAAGAGAGAACTGCCTTTTGTTCTGGCTCGTCTACCATTCTTCCCCACACGCAACGATCATCACGTAGTCACCTCTCGTCTCTTTTACACGCACTTACACGTGCGAACGTGTATACGTAGGGTGTATGCGCGCGTGCGCGAATGTGTGTTGTGTGTATGGTGCGCACCGGCAATCTGTGGACACCCGGTTTCGCCGGGGCGAAGAGAAAGGCGGTCTGATCGATTTTCTTCGAGTCTCAAAATTCTGTATGCACATATCCAGCGAGCAGCTAATGCCTCATCGTATATGTTCCCTTCTACCCTGCTATCTCACCCCATCGTGTCTCTCAAGTAAATTCAGATTTATTTATTTCATCGACGAGAGCTATCGCGTTCGATCGGTGCAATAAAATCACTAATTGTTTGTTAGCTGTTATAGGTACATACTGTGACTTGAAATAAATCCCGCTCGGGGATCTCAATACAATAAACCTCATCATTCGGATTGGAATTGATATATTTTAATATACATATATTAAATAATATTCATTGATATTTAGTACATTAAGATATGTATTACCAAAGGCCACACACTTTATCATCGAGTACATTTACATATTTTTTTTTGCGATAAACTTGTGTCTCCTGTTTGGTATTATTTTTAGTTAGTATCCTTATAGAGAAATGACGAGTTTTACAATTATAGTCTAGAGTCGTAGGCACAGTTCCCCTATCGTGAAACGATATTCCTCTTCGCCGAAAAGAATATTCTACCTCGATCCTTCGACGATAGTCGACCATTCTCTCTGTATCTATATACATATATGTATCTCCATGGGTACGGTATGTGTTTGTGTTTGCATCGAAGATGGAAGGACGACGAGATGAGAGGCGGCGCGGAGTGTAGAATGGAAGCGGGGGAGAAGACGACCAGAAAATATACGGGGGCAGAGAAAAACGCGCGAGTTGGGTGCGGTGTGGAGAGTGGCCTTCCCTTCGAGGCATTTTACACACCGGGTATCTCGTAATTGACCAGACACGAGCCACCGGACGAACGAAACTGTTGGGGGAGGAGAGAGAGAGAGAGAAAAAAGAAGAAGAAAAAGAAGGGAAGGGAAGGGATACAGTCCATTCCACTCGGAGAATTATCCCTATTTCTGGCGTATTGTGGGGTCGATCTTACGCAGTATCCGGGGACAGAGTCTGTGCAGCTTGTTTATTCGCCCATGGAACGAGTACTTTGTATTGTTCTATATACACGAATTAATCTCGCTCACCGAATTTGTTTTTGCGAATCAATCCTTTAAGTCTACATGTTGCAAATATCACAGCAATCCTATATGATTTTTACAAATTTAAATTCAATGAATTGAATTGACACTGGGAAATTTTTAAATTAAATCTGTTCTTTCAATGAAGCGAGATGTGTGTGACATTGAAAATATTTTTACCCATATACAATAGAACGAAGTAAAGTTTCAAAAGTCACCCTGTCGGTGAATTTAGTTTATATATTCCAAAAGCACGCAAATTTTTTTACCTCTTGCCAAATGTAGATTTTAATGTATTATATCATACATCATACATTTTAACAGAAACTATTTCAGAATTGTACATGATAGATTTATTTAATTTTAAAAGTAAGAAAAAGCTTTCTTGTGCATTGTTATGTCATTATTATTCGCATCATAATGCCATAATTGATATTAAAATAAAAGTATATTAGGAATATTATAACGAAAATAAAATCTCATAACGCACATATTCGTTTTATATCTTCAAAGCAAGGATTAAAAATGCGATTTTTCAGTCTAGGTTTTTTTACTTTTACATCCAAGAGCGCGTGCTCCGCTCGTCGCAAATAGATAGATCGAAAATATGAATTTTAGATTGCGCCTTTTCTACAAGATTTATAGTTGTAGATGACGTCGCGTTGCTTGCGCGGAAAGTTTATCGATAATAATTTATAAAGTCGCGTGTGCAACTTGTAGTGATCAGACCACTTATTTTCATAATTTCTTTGAATCCTTTGAGGGGTGTCACGATTAATAGTAGAAACTCGAATTATTAATTGTGTTAAATCTTTCCTGACTTTTTTCTCAGTTGCTCCGTCGCGCGTGGATAAATTATTGATATTATTATATTACTTGTTTATAATGTTTATTTTCTCGCGTGGCATTCGAAAAACTCTTAATAGCTCTTGTTTGGTTGAAGTAGAGGCTCTCGGAAAGAAGGCATCAGCCTCGGGCGGTTCTCGATCTCGCAACACACATACTCCAATGTTTGACAAGAAATTCTCCTGAAAAAAATCTCTCTCAGTGAAGACAAAGTTGCTATGCCTTGTAATCGCGACGACTATGATCATCTAAGAATAAACGGCGCGCACAGCTCTAAAGTCTGTGCTTTGACTACATCTCCGTGGGATCCGGCGGGATTGCCGAAGGGTTAAAAGGGTTAAGCAGTCGAGACTGGGCGAGTTAGGGAGGGTCGAGCGCGGTCGGCCTTGTCCGGGACAAATTCACGGAGCGGGACGACCAAGTTCGCTAAACTTGTAGTTACTCGATGTCGATGTCCAAATATGTGATTGGCGTAAATAATTTATGCTTTCCTATAGCTGCTTATACGTATAATATGCCGCGTCGTTCGCCTCGCGTATAATGAAGCGGTACTGCGAAATCTGATTTCGGAAACAATTTCGACTTTCAAGAATTTACTTTTGCGATTATATTGTTGTTGGAACCTTATAAAAGAAGAAAGAGTAGTAATCGTATTTTGATAATAATAATATAGGAATAGTGATATACATATAATGATAATAATATTGTTATTCATAGTGGCAATTTTCATCAGGATCGGCTTAAACTTTTATTCAGAATGAAGCAGACTCTGAACTTTTGTGTCACATTAGCAAATTAGAGAACGAAATTGTAGAATAAATTGGGAGAATAAATTTGCGTCGAATCGCTTGTTCGCACGTCGTCGCGTGGCACTTGGTGTTTTGCGGAAAACATCAAGATTTTAACGTATCCTACGAAGGACGGCGGCGCACACAGCGTGGCTATTGCACAGTACAGGAGAAAGGAAGTTTACCGTAGAAAACAGCTCGAAAGTTGTGGCCGCGGCGCAACCTTCACTTCATAACGAAGTGTACCTCGCTATCTCGCGTTACTGAAGAGATCCGACGAGATCCTTTTCAAAAGCGCTACGAGATGGGTTCGATCTTTGCGAGTGCCGTGGTGCCACTGAGAGAGTATACCACGATATATGGGGCTTGTTGCTTTTCAAGCGCTTCGTTCTCTCTCTCCCCCTCTTTCTCTCTCTCTCTGCCACCCGGCGCAGAGGCAGGAACATCTCGCTTTGGGTCAATAACTCGCGTGACTCTATGTTACAACACAGGCGAGTCGAGGACTCGCGATATAAAGTTTCGATACCTTCTCGTCGATTTTCGTAAATCCAGATTCACAGAGCTTCCTTTTTCCTCGGGGGGAAACATCGAATAATATCTCGATCGTCAATTAGATACCGCGAATGATTTCATACACGAGAGCTGAGAGTTTGTAATAATTGATGCGATTAGGAGAAAGTAGGGTAAAAGTCTATGACCCTCATGTGGCAGGTGGACGACGCAAACAGAGACAACGGTTACATTATTAAGCATTTCAGTACAACATATTTTTACGTAAGATATAGTTCTAATAAGTATGTAATTATATAATGATGCATTTAACAAGTTTTTTGCTCTTTTCACTTTCTACTTTTCTACATCTGTGTGCTGCCAAAAAAAGAAAGTGAAATAGAGCCTCTTTTCTGTCTTTACGCAAGTCAAAAAGCACGAATTAATAACGAGCAATTTTCGACAATTTTAGAAACAAATTTATTAGAAGTTTGTTTTGTGGAAAGCGTGATTCACACTTTTATCTATAAAATAAAAAGACGATTCTTGAGGTAATATTTGTTACTTAATATTATATCTGTAGCAGAAAATACACATTTTTGTTTGCGAAAAGAATCAATGTTATCGATTCGTGGCTGGGCTTTCGGGCGCGACGAATTCTGGAGTACAGCGCTCTCGTTCTCAGCTCAATTATATATCTCTCTCTCTCGCGGAGGCCCGTGATTGGAGCTAACGGACGGTATCGCGAGTACCTTCGGAATCGGGAAATTAGAAGGCCGGATTTTGCGGATGCTATCTCTCTTGTTCCCGCACGGTCTCGCGAGGTGATATCGCGGTTATTCAATTTCGCGGCAACAAGATACGCTGAACGCGGCCAAGAAGAAAACGAGTAGCGGCACGACACGAGAGTTCCGAGTTCCGAGTCGTTTTCTCCCTTCGCGCGCCCGCGCGCTCGGCGGTTCGCTCTTTTTCCTCGACGCTCGCGGTTCGCCGTTCGCCGTTCGCCGTTCGCCGTTCGCCCCGCGTCACCGCGTCGCCGCCGCCGTGTCGGGGGGGGCCCTATCCCCCACGGTGGCGACCACCGCGCTCCTGCTGCCATACCTATAGCTTCCACTTCCTCGGCCGTCCTTCGTGAGTACATTGCAATTTTTCTCGGTTAGCAGGAGGCGGCTAACTCGCGTGGCTCCGAGGCCAACATCCGAATCACGCTGAGAAAATCTCAACTACGTTTCGCTCTCTTTTCTGCAACTTTCCTGCCTCGATTCGGTTCTCTTTCTCTCTCTCTTGCGTGCGCGCGTGCTCTTCGTCGTCGATTTATATAAATCGTTGTATTTATATAATCGATACAACGATATCCGAATCCGATGTTGAATTTGCAGGGAATGGTGCACGGATTGTAAAGATTCGAGGCATTGTCTCGTTGTCCCGGACGGATCTTGTCTAATCTCGTCCTAGGAAATCTTGCTTCGGATTGTGCAAGATTGCGTTTCATGGAAATGCTTCATTTATAGAGACAAAACGTGTCTGCATAATTCGGTACACGAGTCCCCAGCAGCAGTGCGCGCAGCACGTCGCAAACGCGTTTATATAGAAGTTACTTTAGATACTCACAAGCAAAATTCTAAAAGTAGGAATGTCATTATCGAATGCAAATGCCAAAGTCTAAATTATATTGTAATGCCTTATATGATATTCAAACAATAGGAAATTGAAAGACAAATTGTGAGCGTACAAAAACTTGCCGCAAAATGTGCTATTTCGATCTGATGACCCATCCGAATTTTTTCTTTCACATATTTTTCATATCCTGTGATACAGATACATTCCAACATTGAATATCCTAAAATAGTTGTCTTGAAAAGAGCTCTTCTAAGGAATGTTTTCTACGCCCACTACAGCGAAAAGTAAGTCTCGTATCGTTTTTGTCTTGGTCCTGCATACTGTAGAGTTGAGCGTTTTAGAGACGTTGACGGGAGAGAAGCAATTAGACAGGAGCATACATTTCAGAAGGACGAGCAAGGAAGTACCAAACGTGTACGAGACTACTAGCGGAGGCTGAAAGGTGGGACAAACTTGCCTTAGGGAGAGAGGGAGGCAGGAGAAGAAAGGGAACGCGGCGCGTTGCAAGCGTGCAAAGTGGAAACTCACTCGGTACTCGTTTGCACATAGCGGTATTCCCTCGTAGGACAGACTATATGATGTCCGTTTCCGAAGTACAACTGTGCGAAATATCGAAATGCGCGCGATACATTAGGAAACAAGTCGACAAGTGTGAGCGTGTAATAGCTTCGACACAAGTAATCCCAAGTATTTAAAGAAAAATTGAGCAGTCGTTCCAATAATCAAAATCACTTGAAAGAATTTAATAAAGTAGAAAAGATACGATGAGCGTTCACACGTATTTCCGGAATGATTATAAATTTTCAGAATGTTTCGAAACAATGTTACTTGCTACTATTGGAATACAAGAAAAGTTACTTATAATACTTTGTCGCGCTAGAGATTTTGCAGATGAATCTACTTTGCTTCGCGCAAAGACCGTGTATGCCCATATAGGAGAGACGAACGTGTTTTACTTAATTTTTGACTTTGGTTAAGTATATCCTATTTCAGCTTACGTCTCTTTGCCTCTCTTCCCGCGGGGCAAATGATAGAGGTAAAAGACTTTTGTATTCTTAAGACCCGTACCAAGTTTCTTAGCTAGACGAAGCGGAGAAATACAGGCGCGGGACATGTCCTCGTCGCTAAAGTACTCTCAGCCCTCTCGTTCTACCTGTTCCCTCGACTCTCGTTGGATCTCTCATTAAATTATACTAGACCGAGGAGTATAGCAGACAGATTCAGATAACATTATTCGACGTCGCGTTTCAATAGATGCGATTAACTTTGTAATGTAGTAGTCATATTAGCGTGAAAAATACTCCGATTTTTATGTTTTGATATCAAGAGGGGAAAATGTTACACGATACGATACATACATATAACGTCTTTAGATCCCTCGTACGACTTGGAATTGAGCAGCACGTTCTTTATTGAAGTAAAATGAATGGTCGTAATAGGATCGTAAAGGATTCCGCATCATTACAGTTTTAAGTCATTTCAACTGCCATTCGTGCGAAATTATAGTCGGAGAAAAATTTGATCATTCATGTAATTTAACAGATGACCTTTCAAATTCCAAATCTTATTTAGCAGATGACATTTCAAATTTCTTGGATATCGAACATTGAATCGATTTCATGTTGATTCTACGAATCCCCTTAATTGAAAAGTAACAGTTCCAGAAACTTTGAAATATATATATATAATATAATATAATGTGAAAACACGCGCTTAATGTAGTACATACATACAGCAGCAGCACGAACGAGCTTCAAATATAGGTAACGTAGATAGCGATTTAATAATAAGCGTACCGAAATTAATTCGGGCCGTTGGTTGTAAACCAACGCGATGATCGATAACCGTGCACTAACGTTTCGGAGAAGCAAATAATTATTAGATGTAGAAATAATACGCCCACATAACAAATCGTCTATAATGAAGCAGATGATTTCGCGCACAACAAGATGCGAATACGATTATATTATATACTAACGAGGACGCAAATCACTGTAACGAAGCAAGGTCAATAGAAAGCTAGCGCACCGTTGTTGCGCCTGCTAAGAGTGACTTGGCATCCATGAAAACAGAACACGTATATACAATATTATAGAAAAAATATATCTCTCGTATTACTCTTTATCCCGTGTATTAATACGTGTTACAACTGTTGTAAAAAAAAAAAGTAGGAATAGGTTGAGAAAAATATTTTTCAATTTGAAAATCGCAGCTCTCTATCTGAAATTTTCAAGAGCGTACGCTCTGAGGTTCCTACGGCTCATGACGATATTAAGCACGCCTCCTGAGCACGTATGCGATAGCGCGACATGTAATTTACAACGTATCCCGTTGCGAGTGCATTTTCAGTTTTAATCAAAAGAGCCAGAGCGCGCGCGCGCGCGCAGCGCGACGGCGACAACGACGACGACGACGACGACATTTTCCGCGCACCAAAAAGTTCAACAGTAGGCGGCAGGTGTTGGTTAACAAAGTACACCCCCGCGATTTTTTTACGCCCACGTATGTACGCGTGTCGCGTCACGTGGGTATCTTGGTCGATCCGTAGGTGTAACCTTTACTCAAACGCACGGCGTATCGCGTAACATAGTTTGCCGTCTTGCCCATTAAGCGAAACGCCAAACCACCCCCTATGCGCGCGCGCGCTGCTCGGTGCTTCATTTTAACCTGACCCTTCTCTCACCCTTCCCACCGCCGTTGGTCGCGAAATACACCTCTGGCCTATCCACCCGTTCCACATCGCCCGAAACCCTTTTCTCTAACGATACGCCAACGTCACTTTCAGCTGGCCATTTCAGTTTCATTGTTATTTCGTAAAAATATTACTTATTATATGATATAAAAACATGTTACAATATATACATATATTATGATTTTCGACCAATATTAGTCTCACAGTATTGACGTGTATCTATATTACTTTTGCATTTTATATTTTTATGATACGGCAGAATCAAATTCATCTGACAAAAAATCGGAGAGATGAAATTTCGCTCGGCGTTAAATAAGGGAAAATCGTAACCTACATTTCGACGGGGCGATGAGCTTTTTTTTCCGACATGATGCAGACACGTTTTGTTGAAAAATTAAATATCTGCCTCGTGCATAAAAAATATATTAACACGGTTTGCCAGCCATGTGATATAAATTTATTAATATCATTCATTTAACGACAATGTAGGGCAACGATTACATTTATTTATTTCCCCATTTACCAGTGACAAGGATGTATTCTCCGAAATTTCTTTCGTGTTAAAATTTAACGCGTTTAACGTCTCGCGGAAAAGTAAGCTGTACTTGTAAGCGGGCGAAAATAGTTGACGCCGTTGTCGTCTGCTTCGCGATGAATAATTTCGTGCCAGCTGGCAAAGATGATGCTCGTGAATATATCAAAGATAAGCTCGTACGCGATACGTAAGGTATAGCTACGGAGGAATCGACAGTGAATTTTCAGCGAGCACGCGTAGCCCCGTCGGGCCCCCGAAACATTGCGGACGACACTTTGAATGCTCGCGCCACTCCGGAGCGACAAACGCGGCGACTGGGGATCGCTCTGAATCGCGCGGCTCGAGCGTCGACCGTGCGCTAGATACTACGCTCCCCGCTCTCTCCTCTCCTTTTCCTCCTGTCGAACTTTACGATTCTTTTCGAAAGTCAAAACAAGCGCGCCCCCGTAAAATTTACTTTCGCATTAACACGATGTTAATCTCGCGCTTTTGCTTTTAAGGGAAAAAATAAAACTGGCAAACAGCTTCGAAGTGAGCCGAGCAGTTTCTTAGATACAAACACATTATCACACGGAAAGCCGATAGCGTCGAACGTCTAGTCTTCCACGATAAAGCGGCAGCACCGACCGTCCTATTTCAGTGTCAAATCAGGCCTCCTCGAATCGCAGTGGAGTCCGTACTACGTACTTATTATATTCGACTCGATCGCGATCACGACGTCGAAGAAGATGTCGCAGAGGCGATTGAATCTTGCGACATGCCGTATCAGTGCAAACGGCATGTAAAACTTTTAACAGAAATTAATTTATCAAAGTAAGAATTCTTTTCGTCGAAATCATTCACTTGTGGCGCTCGAACTTGTGCCTCGGGGAAAAATCGCATTATATCTCTCGCGTAGCGAAGGACGCGTACGGCTTTAAAAGCCGATGGGAGGAAGAGGAGAAGCAGGCGGCGAGAGATGTGTGCGCGCGCGCGCGCACGAGAGTGTAGACGTAGGAAGGTAGTAGCAGAGGAGAGACCGAAGCGTATGACGGCCCCGTACG
>VBVQ01000917.1:0-43902 GCA_011636635.1 Tetramorium simillimum | reverse complement strand
GTATGTATACATATATATATATATATATATATATAAAATTATGTTATATAAAAAAAATTGTTATGAATTAAAACATTTACAGACAAAAGAAAATTTTCTTGGAATTCTTGAAAAGTATATTAATAACGTTATAATTTCAGCTAAAATAACGAGATGGAAAGCTTTAAAATGTTGAGAGAAAAATCCAACATACAAGTTTTTACATTTAAAAAAAATAATACAAAAATCAACAAAGATATATAATTCTACATATTATTATACCGCTCCGCTTGTATTTTGAGTGTATGAGAGATTTATAATTTACATAGCACGACAGAATACTTTCTTTTAAGGAGCTCTCCTCGCAGAAAAATTCATAATAGCACGTGATAGATAAGAAATCGGAGCTTTTATGCTCGAGAAAGGTGCGGCGTTTTCGTTTGAAAAATATTTCTTTGCGGGCTACAGCGCGTTATCGGAATAGCGTGCTTCTTTACCTCTCAAAAGTCGACGAGCTTTTTACGACGAATACAAACATGCATACGTAGCGCATACATGGAACAGTAAGCTCCAAGCTGGTTCTTCCATCAAATCCCTTTATATTTTAAAAAGAGTTTGCCATATACTCTTAAAATGTGCGATTCTTCCGTACTTTTCGAAACATATTGACAAGTTTCTTAATCAAATTTATCATATAATTCTAACAAATTATTAGACTACAAAAAGTCTAGAAAAAATCTTTTTATTCATAAAAAATTCACAATGAAATTTATTATTATATTATTATAAAGTTTTTAATTATTACGTGTTAAATTTAATTATAAGATATTTCTCTGCGAGTTTCACAAAGATATCCCATTTCATAATACAAAAGAATTCTGCTGACAGGATAACATTTATTTTTAAAAAGAAGAAAGACACAACTCTTTTACGTGAAAGAGTTATATATCAAATTTATACGGAGAGGGTTTCAGATTTATATAAAATTGTTTTTGTTTTTTAAAAGCTTTTCAAAAGACCAGTAAAATTGGAGAGAGTGAAGAGACGCATTGAATGATATAGAAAATATAAATCCCCTTTTCCTTGTCTTTCTGCTCCGTAATGGCAGTATTACGAGACTATTATTGTAGACAGCTCGTCGCGATCGCGACGGAATTATAGTCACCGGTCGCGCAAAGATATGAAAAACATATTACAATCCGCCGACGGGGGTATCGCAGACAGCGGAGCAACCGGAGAGCATCCGACGTTCCGTTTCCGCGGAAACGAGTATTCCCGCATCGAATATGGAACCGATGGCGAACATCAAAGGCAATACGACCGCGGATATCCGTCGTCGTGGATCGAGGCCGTCTCCACCGCGGCGGAAATCGCAAAGATGACGCAGCCGGATAAGGAAAAGTATTATGCAAGATAGACGGCATAACGGGACATATCCGCTCTATGGATTCCGTATGTGACAGCGGACGGAGATACGCGCCCAAGAAACACCACCGTTTCCCGACACGACGTCGCCACGTGGAAGGTAAATCCGCATATCCACGACATCTTTGAAAATACGTAAAATTAAAATATCATTTATTTCGAAAAATGGTATTTTCTCGTTATATGAGAGATCGGGAGATCCGAAGATGCATTTTAAAATTTCTCTTTCGGAGACGAATGAGAAAATAATTAAGATTACAAGAGACAGATGCTTATTTTGACTGTATATTTAACGTTAATTGGATCTAAAGTTCACATTATATTTACGACTGGCGGCTATAAATTTTAGGAAAGATTACTGTTTTAAGAAAAGAATATTTTTAATTTTTAATTCTCAGTCTCCTCTTTCTCTCTCTTGCAGAGTTAATATTTAGTTTTCTGGTACATCTTTTGTACCGCGATATTGCCCGCTGAATTATATATCCTCCGTACCTAGCAAAACGAAGATAAATTGCTATCTTTCTCGTCCTCTACATAAACAATAATTTCATTATTAGTCCAAAGTATAAAGTGCACCTGCTATTCTCTTTTGAGTTTCGATGCACTCGCCCACATATGTGTGTGTTGGTGCGAGGCAACGTACACAACGTCTTCAGTAATCAAGTTTCTTTGGTACGAGAACCAGTAGGAATCGGACTCCGCGAACACACCGGGGACATTTCCCCGGAGGCTGGATTCAATTTCGCCGACTGAGACGCAGAATTTTGCAATACCGGCACTAAGCTGCCTGTAAACTAGCATACGATCGAAACTTGCGCAATAAGTCCTTTGACTATCTGCCTCGTACGTAAAGTATGGAACTGGAAAGTAACGGGAAAATCGGAAAGAGATTCAAACAGGCAAACAGGTAGACGCGGAAACAGATGTTCTTCTGACTTTTGTAATGCCAATATACGTCGGTATGTGATGTGAGAGGAAAATACTCTCGATCTACATTACTTTCATTTCATTACATTGTAATAAATTACATTATAGTGTTACGATTATACATGTAACTAAATGTTATATTTGAAGTATTAAAACATTGGGTGAAAACAAATATGATTTAAAAAACAATTTCAAATAAAATTCTCTTTCTTTATTTGTTCCATAAAATACTGTTATAATATATTGATATGGGGTAAATATTAATATGCCATTATATATAAACGTTACGTGCTCTATTTCGTTAGAGTTAATGATTTTGGAATTATCGAATTATCTTATTGGAGAAATGTCGCATCACTAAACCAGAAACTCGTGCGCTTGAAATGCACAGAAATACCTATATATTGCTAGGGTAATTGACCTTCTTTTTCATCTTATGAGAGTTTCTCGGGTCACGTTCCAATCTGACAAAACTTATTGGTTCTATATCATCGTAAGTCTCTTGTTGAAATGGATCTAAATTAAATGGAGTGCAAAAACAGAAACTGCGAAATGAAAGTGGCTCTGTATTATATATTGCTACTCGATCTTAGTTTTAGGACACTTGAATTCTATCTGGACACTATCCATTTGATTGTATGTGTCTCTTATACGAGAAAATCTTTACCGAAATTAACCAAACTCAATAAAAATAATAAAAATATTAATGAAATAAAAATACGCATAACTTCACGAAAATATTTGTAATATTTAATTACTTAAAGCAGCATGTGTAATTAAATAAATAATACAAATCTAATAAATATTATAAATCTATGTTATATTCAGTGCACTCTGCATCACGCGCATACGAATCCTCTTAGAGAATCACAGTTTGAAAGCGTGAATTTCTGTCTGTATGAGAGAGACGAGCTGAATCGCATCTAATAGAAATGATTTCATTGTTGTGTCGAGGATTACCGACACAAAAATAAAACGGCATATTATATGATAAATAAAACTTTTCCAGAAATGAATATTAGAAGATTTCGATGGACGCGATCGATTCATCAGAAATTTTGTAGAAAGTCGTTAGTATATTTGCATAAGCAAAGGAAGACGGAGGAAACTTTCAAAAGAAAAATACTGCCTGTGGCTATTTCATGCATCGTCAGAAAACGCCATGAAGACGCGACTTTAAATATTGCTTCAAAATAGACCAAAGAGTTCGGCATATGACTAGCTCGGAAGAAAGTATATATATTGTATTATGATTCAATCCTTAAGAAATTATACATCAAAGCATATTTATGAGAAATAGAGAAAACTGTGGTAAACACAAAAATGTCAAAATGTTTGAAATTATGACATGTAGCAAAAATAAGATGCATAAAAAAAGTAAGAATCCACTCAAGAATAATTTTTTTGCTTCAATTTTTAAAAAGTTACTTAGGTAATATTAGACTCTCATAACTTTTTAAAAACTAAAGCGAAAAAATAGTTTTAGAAGCAAAAAAATAGCAAAAATTTAGCAAATAATTTTCATATTTTATTGCTCTCGCAATACAAAATGAGTCAAATAAGAAAATCAATCAGTATCGCGAAAAAGAGGCAACAATACTTTCGAATATCGACGAAACACGTCTTTTTTAAGAGTGGATTTGTTATTGATAGTAAAATATTTTTTGTTTGTCTTTTATATTAAATTTACAAAACACACATCAAACAATTTCTATTTGCTTTTACCAGCTTTTATTTAATCTTGGAAGTGTATGAAAAAACCATATGATATTTCAATTAAAAATTATTTAATAAAGAAAAATGAAGTAATAACTAAATAACCGAGGTGTATGTTTAAATGTACATAATAAATTTAGTTTTGCATTATATGATGATATAAAAGACACAATAGAAATCGAGAATACGTTTCGCAGCAAACATTCCCTGAATTTTTTACGTCCTACTTATTCGTAATACGTGTGAAGAGGGAGGAGAAAAAAGTCTAGTACCATCTGACGTCGTTGCAGTATCTGCAGGAGATGCGTCTGAAATAATATATACATACGCTACTTCAACGAAATGGACAAAAACTTTATCGCCCTGCATTAAAAGTTCTTGAAATATGAAACGTGGGGAACAAGAGACGATTGCGAATGAAGTTTAACACGCAAATAAAGTTGGTTTATAAAAATGTTGATATTATCCTCTGTCAGCAACGCTATTCCGATATTCCCGATGATCATTCCCCGTGGAATTCCGCAGGAATACCCAGAGCTTCGAGAATTCTTTAGATATAAGATAACGGTAAGCCTCGAATTGCATTCTCGAAGATATACAGAACACAGCGGTTGTATTTCGAGTCGAATATATAGAAAGTGTACATATATATGTATGTGCACATATACACTTTGAATGTGTGTTGCATCGGACACGCTGGGCGCCGCCTCTTACTCCGGAAATCTCTCACTTCGTACACTACATTTCGTGCACACGGGGACACCTATGGAATCGTAAAATATTAAATAGATATCGCGGAGAGAGCAAAATACTCATGTCGAGGCCGGCGAAGAAAAATGTACGTGCACCACTAAAAGCAAACGATTCGGAAAGAAATGCCGTTCGTTGTTCCGAATCGACATATGAAAATATTTCACTATTCGCAGTGTCGTCGCGGCTATATCGTCGGCAAAATATAATAAAGTATCGATAAACCGTATCGCGACCGATGCAAAGATCAAAATCACTGTGGCATCTTTCAACGTGAAATCTCAATTCACCTTCGGAAAATTCAATTTAATTGTTATAATCGTAAACTATTGCACAAGTTAATTTATGCTTATTTAACAATGCTTATTTAATTACATTCATCTATGATAAATGTGACGTCTCTCTTTTTCTTTCTCTCTCTCTCTCTCTCTCTCTCTCTTGGCGTGCGAGAAAAATTTAAAAAGGAGAAAAAATAAAACATAGATGAGAAACGTGCCAATAATTTTCGGTTCGTATCGACCGCGATCGTGTATTAGATCCTGGATCGAGGCGAACATTACGTCGCGAATGCTCGTAAAATATCGAGTGCTTGCTTCTGTTATTGCCGCGATATAGGCAATAAAATAACGGTACTACAGACTGGGACGCGTTATTACGACGGGTGTTTCTCTGTGTATTTATTTTGAATTCGTGGTCTCGTTTTCTGTATATGTGCGACCAAATTGAAAGGGAAATCAAGTCGCGACCGCAAATATGATCACTGCGATTCCAGTTCTATTGAGAAATATAAATTAACATACTTTCCATGTACATTGAGTGCATTACTAAAATAATACTTGAATACAAGAGAAAGAAAATATTATTTATGTTGAAAAAACTCATTTAAACAGGGTAGAAAAAATTAATTACTTTTTAATTCCTAAAGACATGAATAGACAAAAATTCTTCTTTTTTTAAAACAAAAAATCGCTAATGAGGTTGAAAACAGACGAGAATAAGCTTGTACGATCGTGCTCGCTTGAGCCGATCCCTGATATCCCGAGTATTTCGAACGCGAAGCGCAAAAAAATCGCACACTCACATATCCCACCTGGAATAAATAAAATACAACCGACGAAATATGTGCACCGACGCGATGTGGCGGCTTTGTTCGCTTCGGTACGCCGTGCACGGATCTTGTTTATGTCATGTACGCTTTCGCTTCTGATACCGCCTATATTTGTCAGGAGTGCTGGCCAGAATGGAGAAGCACAGCACGTACTTACACGGGCGCGCCGAGGGCCACTTGGTGTGCCACGCCGGCCCTTCGCTTTTGCTCTGAAGATCAATCCGCTTCTTCCTCGTACATTTATGCACGAGTGGCAGCGATGCAGGGATTTAATGTAGCAATGTACTCGAATGGATACCCTCAAGATCTGCGATAAATCGACCACGCGCCCTTGTCGATGAAAATCAGAACACGCTTCCCGTGGAGGATAAATCGGACGATTTCGCCGGAGATTGCAAACAACTTGCAAAATTCATATTTAAGCAAGACGAAGACTTGATTTGAGGCTTGCTCCGAATAATCTGCCCAATAGTTTAGATTAAATGTGATTTATCTTTAAAACTCACATGTAAGACTTTCTCTATATTAAATTCATGTAAACATTTTTTAAGAATTAAATTTTAATATTCTATGCTTTTAACGAGTCCCTCCATTATGCTTTCAATAAAAAACCTAAGATATTATACTAAACTTCCTATACTAAAACCATAAATGAACACTTCTTTACTCAAAAAGTGAATTTACACTCATGGTTAGGTTTTGAAATAAAAGGGATGATATGATATCTAATTACAGGCCATTAAAACTTGCGTGTCAAATTATACAAAGCGAAAATAATTAACGCATTCAATAACAAGAGACTATATTAAACTGGTGTTAATTAATATTTATAAAATAACACTATATCACTCTGGATTATATCTCATCAGACTGATTGATTTTCTATATAATATAAGAAAAATCATAAATTATCAGAATGAAATTATATTATTTAATTATAATTATATTAATCAATTATTTTTAAGTTTTAGAGAATCTTTAAGTTTTTGAAATATTAACTCAATCGTTGTTGCGTGCGGGTAGTGTGTACAAACTCTGCGATTTCAAATTGACAAAGTAAAATATGATTTCTATCATATACTTCAAACGAAAGAAATTTCATGCAATGCTGAATTTAAGCGCAGTTCATATCTGACGATAATGCAAACCAATAAAAGGGGGAGGTAGGGGAGAAAACGTTTGCGGTGGTTTGCTGCTGCCACCCATCGATTTCTTTATTGCCTTCTACATTTCCTTCCCGTTTCTGATCGTGGCATTGGAAATTGCAAGTTCGTCTATTGTCGCCGACGGCGCGTGTCTGAAAAAAAAAGGACAAACCGGGGAAAGGATTGGAATCGCAATAAACCCGAAGGAGAGAGAGAGACTCGAATGGCCGACGCGCCACATTCTCTTTCGCGACCAAGTCGAGTGAAAGGAGTTTCTCGTTAGAGCTTTTCTCCAGGTTTTGTTTCCTCGGCCGAAAGACAAGAAACTTTTGGTGCCTAGGGTACGGATGGAGGGAGGATGATCTTTAATGAACTAAAAGAGCATTTGCTCCGATTCCTCGCAAGAAGCGTGAAACGTTTTTCGTCGGAAAAATTCCATCTCCATCGCTTTAGAAATTCTCAACGCATTGAAAACGCAGCAGCGAGATGAGATACAATCTTCAGTCGCTTTCGCGACGAACAGTTCCCTGTTCAGTATTTCGATTTGATATTTTTCGTATGCACCATACACAACAGCGACATTTTGCTTTGTAAAATCCTCAATGTGTCCACTATTGCGGTACAATGGAGAATAATTTTGAAAATGTATAATCCTTCGAAACAGCCGCACAGGGAAAAGAATACTGCATGAATGACATTTCTCCGCAAGTTCATAACACAGAACTGCCCAAGCAGATAAAACCGTATGCTCTCATATATTTTAACTAAAAATTTAGTTATACTTGTTAAATTGAAATCCTTTCTTTCGTTTTATCTTTGTGTATTTCAGAGCGATCTCATTCATTTTGAGAAATAATCGTGCACTTGATAAATAATTAAATTACAACTTAAAACAGTAGTTTTCCAAGTTACATGAATAATTTCGAAATTAAATAAGAAACAGGAGGCCGCAGCTCGACGATGCCATTGGGATCGCGCAGTTTTGATAAAAATTTCAGACTCCTACCGTTACGAAGCGACCAAAACCTGCTTAGCTCGCACATACGTGTGTGATTTTTATTCGATGTAACGTATATCACAGCGCGCTACGCTTGGCTGTTCCAGTCTCGCGAGAAGGGCAATGTTTCGACCCAGAGGCGCGGCAGGAAGGTTCGTGTTTCTACACATCCCTAGGGTGTGTTTCCGGTGTACGAGGGTGCAGATACGTTTAGACACGGACGAGAGGAAACGCCGCGCCTCTCTCTCTCTCTTTCTCTTTCTCTCTTATGGAATGCACCGGCGCGGCATCCCGGTGGAAACTTTCTCGTATCCTCGATGCGCGTTATTGTGAAGATTCGTGCAGGTGCAACGGAGCTCTCGTTAATCATCTCTGAGCGACTTGATCCTCGCATCAGATTACTCCTTGTCATACAGTTTACTCAGCGCAAGGCAATAATAAGCAGAGAATTAATTTTATTTCGAACGAGACTAAGCAGCTTCGTCGCGTAAATCTCATCCACGAGCGAAAAGTTGGAGTTACGGTAAAATTTTTTAGACAAATTTAATTCTAATTAATATTCTAGGAATATTTTCGAATATCCATTTTTTTCTTTTTATCTTCTTTTAGGACAATTAAGATATAACGTTGTGCAACACGGGAGATTATTCAGTATTTTGTATGCTGAATGTCGCGCGAGGTCCGTTCGAGCTACGTGAACTCTGTCATTAAGCGAGCATAGCGGAAAAGATTAAACTTGCGAAAGCTCCTTTAATTATAACCGTTAGTTCGACGCGTTGTACAAGTGTCAGCGAAATACGCGGAAGGAAGAAACGGCTCGGAAGGAACACTCGTTACCAGAAGCGAGCTTATTTTCATACGTCGTAGCGTTCAGATTCAGGTACAACCTTTCATTTCAATTTATCTTTAGACGGTAGAGACGGTAAGATCTCTCGACTAAGTGACGGAAAACGGAGGGGAAAAAAAAAAGAAGAAACAGAAACGAACTTTCGCGAACGAACTGGGATCTTGAGAAGCAAGGAAGAAAATGTACGTTTTATATATACATGTATATACATATATATATGATATAACGTTATATACACATATATATATACATATATATATATATATATATATACATATAGGACTGGCGTTCGTTCTCGATGCCGTTGAGAAAGGGTGCGAAGGGCGGTGAAGTGAATAGATAGAGGGACGGGGAAGAAGAGAAGGAAGAGAAGGATAGTGCTCGGTCGGGCGATGCACCGAGGTTAGAGTCGGCTATTATGTAAATTTTAATGCAATACTGCCTCGGTTGCTCTGCACTCCCTGTAACTGCCTTACATCCGCCACCATTCTGCGGGTCGCTCTTCGCGAAACACTTATAAAATTATACCAGCCGGCTTGTTTTCCCTCGGCCTTTTAGGGGAATCACTCGGAATACACGCAATTCATGCACGTTGTTACAGTTAACCGCGAAAAATGATGACACTGTTAATCCTACGTTAACAGGTTGAACGCTCGTACGCGTACAGTGTTCTTCTTGTTAGTTGCTTTTAAGCGAAGAATGTGAGAGAGTGAGATTTCAAGTCTTAAAAACGTGAAAACAGCCCCGTGAAAGCAATAAAATTATTTTACAAAAGACAGCAAGAGTGATTAGTCCAATTTAACAAAATTGATGTCATAATTCGTACCATTTTATTTTAGAATTCACACGAGAGATATTTTCTCTTCTTGACAATAACATGTTGCATGTAGCAACGTTGCGGCGTGAAATCAAAAATATGGAGGAAGAAATGTCGTGTACCATCCGCGAAAAACATTGGCGTGATAAAACTACAATCTTGAGAAACGGCAAATGTTTAAGAGTTTACAAAGTAGCTCGCTTTTTTAACGACGCAGTTTTGACACTGCGTTTGCCACATCAATTTCAAGGATAGTAGCTTTCCTTTCACGGATCCGTAACTTTGCGGCGTCTCTCGAATTTACCGAAAATGCAACCTTACAGTCTCTCTCTCTCTCTCTCTCTCTCTCTCTCGTTGCGTCAACGGCGCGATATATACAGATCATTTCTCCTTCCGAACCATCGGTCGTTCTAGTTCCAAGATATTGAAATATTGGACATGATTCTCTCTGCGATGGTGAATTATGAGGGTCGTGACGATAGTGTGATCGCGACCACGATCGAAACCCCAATTTAACAATCCCGCCGGCGCACGGCGGATCCCGTGCGATTTGTCAATCGACGGAATACGCAACGTGTGCGTTTATTGTGTAAGTACTGTAAGTACACGCGGGCGAATATGTCGACAGAATCCTAACTAAAGATGTACCATTTTCTTTCGGGAAATTGCGTTAAAATACCGAACGGCGCTCATTAAAAGTCTCTTTTCTCGCCTTACGAATAACGTTCAGAATTATTCGTCCCCCTTTTTTTGCCCCTTTTTGCCACCTATTGCGGTCTGGTGATATAACCGCTCCCCGGGATATTAAAGGGAATCGACTTCCACTTCCCTGGAAAGTGCATCGCCATTGGAGCGGTATAATCTTTCTTCTAACCGTAACTCATTGTTGCTGATCGATCGCCTATATGTGAGCTTCCTTAACCTTTTATGTTCGTTGTTTTAGGTATATCAGCTAGCTAACATGGACTAAATAAAAAAAAATTGTATATCGTAAAGCATGTGCTTCTTCGTTGTAGGAAGTTGTGGACGACATAATTAATATCATTATCAAATAAATTACCTAGTTAATTTTTGTATAAAAATTACAGAGATCATTCTTTAAGGGCGCCCAAGTCAAAAGAGGACCAAACGCAGTTAAACGGTTAACTCGACAAAGTTGATGACGAGGCGACCAATAAAGCGATTAAGCTCATTTTACAATGGCGAAAAGAGCCACGCGTTGCAAAATTCATTTTCATGTGAGTTGAAGGGGTTTTTAGTAATTATCATATTCTTTCGAGCCCTACATCCTTTTCTGTTTCGCACGGGTCCGTAATACGGGTTGAAGTCGTTATGTTAAAAACTCGTTAAGCTGGTACAGTTGCGTTAAAAACCTCGTCGCAATACTTGCGAGGAAAGTTTCAACGATAAAAACTTCACTGTTACCCCTCTATCTTCCTTTCAGCCACGAAGTTGTGCTCCCCTCGTGGTCTCTTTTGCCCGCAATTACACGCGATGCGTCGAGTCTCGAGACCCCATCTCACTTTACTTTTCTGTCGACTTTAGATAAGATACCTCACGGCTTTATTATCGTACGGACTTCTCGTCGGCGTCTTACGGGGTGTATCACTTAGGACCACTGCCTACAAGTTTGCAAGAACAGCAATGTGGCGCGAAAGCATGCGATATTCACCGCTGATATGCTCAATATATGTTTTTTCGCGTTTGTAAGAGAAAAAAATTTATTCCGAGTTTAAAATATAACTTGTAAAATTATTCAGCATCATATATATTTCTCACATTTTAATGTTTGTAATTTAAAAATGATGTTTCGATTAAATTAACTTTTGACGTTATGTTTCCAATCGAGTAAAATTTAATTGATAAAATTAAAAAAATTAATTCACAGTTACGATATATGTATATAATATTAATTTAATTTAATTTGATTGGAAAAACGACTTGATCAATCAACTAAAATGCATACGCGATATTTTATGTCAAATTGCATACATACGCATAAAGTTTGTCGTGAAACATCGCATGACACATTAATTAGAAATGCAGAGTTTTTTAAGTGTCTATGTCATGCGTATCATAAATCTACTCCTACTTGAATATTCGTAATGCGATGTAAAATATGCAATGAGTTTTACAGTCGTTTAACATCGCTTTATTCCGCACTCGCTAATGATAAAACGACGATTTTAATAATTTTGTCATTACATTACCGAGAGACCATTCTGACTTGCGATTGTTCTTAATGCTGAGAAAATATGATTGCATAAAATAACCATGTTTTCTAAAGTTATTAGTGAGACATCCAATTTCCATCAAAATTTGCGTACGCAGTACAGTTAGATAGGGTGGCACGGAATTACGCAAGGATTTTATTAAAGGTCGATCTCGGCCTTTGATCAAAATGAGATGTATGCGTATAGATGAAGTAAAACCATAAGACACGTAAAAACATTACCACTAACTTGACGGATGCGAAATATTTGTAAAGTGATATTAACGAATAATGAAATAATAATAAAAATAGACGAAAATGAAAATGGCAATATAAAATAAAACGACATGACACTCCTTTTTGCAGCAATTTCAGATAACTTTGATGTTACAATATTACTCGAGGAAACAGGAATCACCCGATATAATCGTGCTTTCGATACCACGCTATGCGATGCCCGAATATTGATTGATTCTTCCGCGAGAGGCAACCCAATACACCAAATAGTTGACTCCTGATGCGAATTCCATTCGAGTGCCTTAACGTCATCGGTTTTGTGTGCGGGTATCCATTTCCATTTTGGTACGTTTGTTCAATGGAGTATCGAGCACAAGAATGGCAACACGCAGAAACAAAACCGTTTTATTACTGCAAACGTACGTTCAGTGCAAATTTTTATGCAATCGCGTAGAAATATCACTTGTTTCACTTGTTATGACTCTCATTAATTTTATTTTTATATCATATATTTTAAGAACATAATTGTTTCTCTCGTATACAATATTTTAACCTTTTATTAAAACTTTTTAATAATTTTATGACATTACACTTCAACAGAAATGTGTTTCACATTCTTTCACAGACTTTTGAGCTTCAACTATTAAATTTTACGCTTCTATGATTTTCGCAGATGACGATAATCATAAAATAGGGCATAACGGATTACATGATCATTATCTGGCAGCGTATTGCAAGCGAGGGAAATTAAACCAGTGTACGTGGCGTGTCTGGTTTTGAAGATAGCCATCAAGCATCGATATTCAGTTCACGGTATAGGAAAATCGAAGATTATCAATGCTTACACGAGGCATTTTAAATGCATCATACATTATTACGGTCAATTAATTTAAAATAGCGGCCATGGCTGAATAATTGAAAATAACGTTTATATTATATTCAACAAAACTGTACTTGAATAAACAAAAAACACACGCACAACATATTTCTTCCTTTATCATTTTTATATTAATTCCAATTTATGTTTTCTGTCTTATAAATTTCATGGTTCTAATTCCGCACAGTTCACAGCCGAGAAAATATCAATTCGAAAGGGAAAACTAAAGTTGATTAAAGAACAATATTTCTTCAATTCTTTCTATATTGCAAATACACGGTAATCCTGTCGCTCCGAGAAACACGACACGATAAAATATAATACTTATGGTGCACGTAATAAACTTTCGCCTATCGGTCTGAAAATTGTGCGAGATCGCATAAGTGGCTTGTGTTTCGAAGAATATCTTCATTTGTTTTCTACGACCGATCTTGTCACGAAAATGCAACCTTATTTTCTTTCGCGGAAATGTTCTCTCTCGGATCTAACCACGCACGTCGTGACTGTATACATACGAACGGTTTCACCGGTCGATACGGTGAGGAAGGATGACGCAGGACGAAACTCAATTTATCAGAGATTGGTAAATAGGTTGGCCCATGTACCCGGCGACGGCCAAGGGTGCTCGGGGGCAAAGGGGGAGAGACGGAGAGAAAGAGAAAGAGAGAGAGAGAGAGAGGTCGCAATGGCCATCGGGGACGTGACGTTGACGACCGCAAAACGAAAATCAGAAACTCCAATTTATCGCGGGAACAGCTAATTTCCCGGACTTCACCTCCCTCCGTCGTCTCCGCGGCCGCGTCCCCCGCTGCTCTCGGTCGGCGGACCACCCCTCCATCACCTTCTCCACCCCGAGGTGGCGGCGCAAACCGCCCTGTCGTCGTCGTCGTCGTCGTCGTCGTCGTCGTCGTCGTCGTCGTCGTCGGCGTCGTCGGCGTCGGCTATACCGCACACGGACGCCGCGCGTCTCACGTTCCTTCGTCCCGAGATTCCTACGGTAATTGGCAGGCAGACCGTGCGTTTAACCGTTGCAACAGAATGGCGGAATTAGAACAACGCCTTTCAGTGGAACAGCATCCCCCTTTCCCTGACCGTTCTCTCGCTCTCCTTCGGGTAGTGCTCCGTTCTTCCGGGCCTCCGTCAACTGACGGAAGTACGTAGTCTATTTAAATTATACGATAGACGCTACGCCGAGCGCCTTCTCATTCCTCAATTGACTCGACGGTAATCCAGCAAGTATATATATCGCGAAGCGCCGCGCGACAAAGAAAGCGAGAGATTCAAAGAAAAGGAAAACACAAGGCGGAAAAATGCGCGCCTTCGCTGCATTTGATCGCTATTCATCGAGCGAAAGTGTGTTCAAAGAACTTTGCGAAACGCATTTAGCAAGATAATTGCAAATTGAAGAAACGATATGTTAAACCTTAATACAAGGCTCTACATTACAGCCTGTTAATTATTATATAATCTTGATGAAAGTGCCTCTTACAATGATATTATCGTACTCGGCTCATATTCGAGCAGTGACAATGCTGATTAACCATGTCAATTTCAGTATCAAAGGACCCTGTGATCATTGTATGCGGCAGATTACTATTGTTGCCGCGTTAATCCGTTTGATTATCTAAGATATCACGTAATTGATATCGATCTGCTTAATGATTGTTACATCATATTCTCACTCTCTGTCGTAGCTCTTCTAATATTTTTAATAGGTATAGTATTTCTAACAGTAGAAATATTCCACTTAAGGTTTCGCATACTTTTTCAATTCAGTAAAATGTTATCTTGACAAAAACTAAATAAATACTCGACTATATTTATGTCCTTTAAAACAGACATAAATATATAAAAGAATACATGAGAAAATTTACAATGCGTTTAATAACATCGTTAGCTTTTCTCGCGTTTTCTGGTCGACAATTTGCAACGGAAATATGCTTTCGCGGGCAAGCTAAAACGAAGCGCGCGGAAACAAGAGTTTATCGAAAATTAGCGATAGCGATTCACAATGCGCGCTTACCTACATTTACCGGCGTGGCCGCGGGCGCACGGTAATGTGACCCACTAAATTAATTAAGCGCGGCAGCGTGTGTTAGCTGTGCACACCCACTCACACTCATTCACACGACACACGTGGTCTCTCCTCTTGCACCGAACGCGCGCGCGCGCGCTTTCGATCCTGCCTTTGTTTCCCTGCGTGCCGAGAAACACAGTGGTACGAACGGTCGTTGCGAAAGCGATGGCCGCCGTTACTCACCCCGCTCCCCCGACTTGTGAGTGTATATTACCCGTGTACGATTGCGAGTGAGCATACACATACGTATCCACACAGGAGCGTGATCGAGGATTTCATTACCTGAAAAAACATTATCCCTCGCTTGTTTCTAATTTAGGAATTTTCGATAATTAAAGTAGATATCATTTACACATATTCTATTTTTCGATCACACCGCACGTTATCTTCTTACATTTTATTGCATTTTATATATAATATTTTTCACTGTTATTTAATTAGTAATCATTAAAAAGCGCTCCCATTTTTCAATTACTTATATAGTTGCAATATTTTCAGTGGTTCGGTATTTTAATTACAGAAAATTACAGAAAAGTCGAGTTGAAATTCAAAGTCAAAGAAGTCTATCATTAATCTTTTCGAACGCGCACATGTGCAAAAGTGCGCAGCGTAGCGTTTCATCTAGAAGAATCTTCCCTTCGTTCGAAATTGTATTGTACATCAAAGAAAGAGCGCTCCCTACCTCTTTTGCACTTTCTCTTTTTATATAAGAACGCGCATTCCGCACACGGAAAATTCTTCAGAAATCCAGAGATGCCCTTTTCGAAAATTAATTACAGTTGATAGACTCATATATATATATGTAACTCACGTAAAAGTCCCCTGTGAGATATTAAACTCGGCGGTTTCGGAATCTCTCGTGCGTGTACGCGATTTACTCTGCTACTGAAATTCAATGACCCTAAAATTCGCTACCTGATATCTAGTCGCGGCCCTGTGTTCGCATAGTACGTATATGTACGCGTCCCGCGAAACGCTTCCCGGGGCGTCAAGGCCGACATGGAAGCGCGAACGTCTGTTTTATGCATGATCGCGGGGTGAAATGCGGCCAAGAGCCGAGAAGACGAACCGACGAGGATGAAAGGGAGCGAGAGAGAGAGAGGCGGGAAGACGATGTTACGCCGAGAGAGCAGCTGAGAGGGAGAGCAACACGTACGCGAAAATGGGTGGAAGCTATTTCGGTTGGGAGTGGAAGACAGGGGGTGGCGGCAATGCATCGCGCACTACACGCCGTAGTATATGCGAGTGACAGGACTCTCCCTGGAGCTCGCAAACAAGGACGAAAGAGCCTTTCTGTCGTCGCTGCGCGACGCTGTTCTCTCCCGACTTTCCTTTGACCGTATCGACGTGGCGATACGGCGCGGCGCGGCGCGGCGCGGCGTTCCCTTCGTTTCCGGCCGGCAGAGGTGACGACGAGGAGAAGCTCGGCGAAAGCTCTGTGCCCGAAGCCCCGAGTTCTGCGCCTTGAGCATTGATTTCGTTAAGCGAAGGACGACACGTTCCTTCTTCGTTTGCGCTCGAGCGAGAGAGCGACCCCGATCCCGACCCCGAACGCATCAAAGACGCTGCACTTAATGGATGGAATAATAATTTCACTCATCGAGTAGCGTGGGCGGGAGTGTGTTGCCTCGCAAACCAGTATACGTGTCATTTTACGTAATGGAGAAATATGTTTACCACACAAAGGAGAGATGTAATGCCAATCCTTAAGTATTAAGATACACACACGGAAAATGCTATTTTCCGTGTGTTGACACAAAATAATTTCTCTTGTTAACATCTTTATTACCCGAATTAATATTCATTTCTAATTAATCTCATTTAATATCGCAAGACTCGATTCTTTCTTCTTTTGTAAAAAAATTCGTTAATTTAACTCGAATCAATATTAAACCTTTTAACTCGAATTAATATTAAAAATAGCTCGTTCTATTAGAGATTATTTTTACAAAACAACCTACATCTTACAGAATTTCATTTCAAATGTAACATGCTTGAAGGATCAAACTCGTTTTTGTTAATGCTCTCTAAAAGGTGAACCACAATTTCATATCCTAGGGCGTGGCACTCGATATTTGAATGGACTGTATTTGCGGATAAACGTAAATGCGTTACAAGATCCATTTTAACGTATCCCGGTACGTCGGTTTCACGACGGAAGTTCAAAGTGGCAGGATACGCGAGAAAGAGCGATCGATCGATACGCTGTCCGAATGCACGATTTCCATCAAACTTGTCTCGTGACAATGCTACAACTAAACCGATTTCTCGTTACTGTCCAGTGTTATCACGAGAACGAGATGATGCTTGCATTCCAAGACACTTGGCATCGTTATTTTCAACATTGACATGTCGATCTTTCTCTCTGCGCGCGCTCTCTCTCTCGTTCTATAAATGCGTTGAAACGTGGTCAGTGGAAATGGTATCTTTGGTTAGAGAGCACGCTTGCCAATTTACTAAACTATTATCTTGTCATGCATTCATTGCCGGCAGCCTAATAATTCGCAAATTGATGCATTGAGATTGTTCCATTCAGATCCTTATGCGGAATAATCAATTTCCAAGTACTATAACTATACTAATCTAAACTATATTCAGTTTGCCTTGACAAAAATATAAGACAGTTATGAGATACATTAAAAAAAAAAAAAAAGTTCAATATTTATAATTTTCATACTTCACTCGGGCAACATCGATAAAAAAAAAGTTTCACAATTATTGCGTAACTGAATCAACTGTGCGTTTTTGTTTGTTGTTAAATTCCTTCCGCACTTCTGTGATGCCCTAGGCGTCAGGAATGCAATCGACACTGAAACGCTGAAATAACTGAAATCCGAGTGATGTACATTTGAAGTGATGGCAGTTATGCGTGTTATGCATATATGCTTTATACGCGTGTATGTGTGTATGTGTACGTGAGTGCGTACATATGCAGGCGTGAACATTTGAAACGCGTATTTGTTATACGAGCTAGTAGCAATAACTTTGTTGAACACGCAGCAGTCCTGTACTGCTGTACCGTTCGTCGAAACTGTAAACCTCTAAAAAGCACAGAGCATGCTACTGTGCAGTTTGTACAAGGAGAAACACCTTGGCAAATGGCAAATGCCAAATACCAGACGCGTTAATCTCGGGGAAAAAAAGCGCGCACCGTGCGCGAGTGGACGCAAACCAGATGAGTCTCGGCTGACCAATGCTTTTATCACTGGCTAACTCGTAGTATGCAATTAACGCTTCCATTGGGAGATAGCGGTAAATTGGGAGATGGTAGTGTGGTCCTTTTAAACATAACTCTTGTGAAGAATGTTAATTGATGTCGGTTACGGTTTCCAATGGATTCCGTAATAATTATGGAAATAATTGTGAAGAATCATCGATCGATATGGGAATGATCCATACGTAATTAATATCCACGTACAAAGAGCAAGTCCAAAAGCTAAATCCCACGTAATTTATGCGTAATTCATTGTGATGAAACTCAATTATGTTAGAATCTCATTAAAAATTCTATTTCGCATCTCCAATGTTATTTTGCTCGTAAGCTTATTGCGTTTCGCGATTAAATTAATTAACCCGTTGCAAAAGTTGGAGAATTTCCACGATTTGTTCGCACCACGTGCGTTTGATACAACGAGAGTATACGTAAATGGTTATTTCGGTTTACTATTTACTCGGCGATGTATTCGATTAATGCCGAGATGTATCGCCGGGATCATGTTACAAATATTCGATCGTGATCCATTAGCGTTCATAATATACAATAATAGCGACACGAGAACACGCGCATTTTGCGCGACCATCAATATTCATGCCCGGCGCTCGCCGAAGAGATAAAGTAAAGTTTCCCCATCAATTTACTATACCCCAACATGTGCGCACACTATGCCGCAACCGGTTCGCAGCTTAGATTAGCGTAGCGGCTGTCGAGTGCGACGCCAATCGGGCATTTCGCGAGCGAGGCTCAATTAACTTTTTCATTATCCCCAACGTGATTAGTACCGTGGCCCGGTTTCGTTCCGTCCTCGTGTTCCACGTCGAACACCATTCCAAATTAACGAGCGACGCCATTCGACATTCTCCGGACTTTCCTGCGTTAGATGCGATCAATCGATTTAACGCAACCATCGGCTCGATAGCGTATATTGCTTTCGCTTCGACAAAACACCTATCCTTTTTACCAATCACACCACACGAGTAAAGAAAATACAAACAATTTCAAATATCAACATCATAATTAAATTAAGTCAATCCTAACAATGTATGTTTTCAACTTGATGTAATTTTAATTAGGAATTTAAAAACGCTGCAAAAACTATTGTGATGTATAAATATAAATATAATTTTTTTTAACAAAACAATTCTGATAAATAAAACAAAATTTCGAGTTGACAAAATATCGCGAGTTTTTTTTATTATTATTTTTACTGATAACAATTGTCGCGCTTTCCTTGTGTTAACGCGCGAGATAAATTTATGCTAACGAATCTATAGTCTGGAAATACAAAAGCAACTCGCAAAAAGAAAATAAAAGAAAATGAAAGAATTTAATAGAAACGAAGCGACAGAATGAAATTAATGAAGAGAGAGAGAGAGAGAGAGAGAGAGAGAGAGAGAGAGAGTGAGTGAGTGAGAGAGAGAGAGAGAGCAGAGAGGTTGAGAAGAGCTCAGAAGAGTTCAGAAAAGTTTGAGTTTATGAGAGCTTGCGTAGAGAAGGCAAAATAAGAGATCTCACTAACTATCCAACTGCCATCTCGTATCTTTTTCATTTACGCGCTGTTTACAACGAGCCAAGCATTATTTTTATCGCCCTACGTCCGCCTTCTCCTGAATTATTCGAACGCCAAGGGAGACATTGTTCCGAATCGGAGAATGGAGAGACAAACACTAACATCAGTATACGAAAAATATCAAGTCGTATACGACACGGTAAGGTAAGGTAGATCTCTGATGGAGGAAAAACACAAATACTATTCCTCGATATACTCTTCCTTCTTCTGATTTGCTGTTTGACGCGACAACCTATCCTTTCTCCTATAGGACACTCGCATTTTCATGATTATAGCAGCAATAACTTGCGAATGGATTCTGCACAATGTCCCGTCTATCTCCGGTGGCGAACAATATCCCATTATAAAACGGCCATATCAATCACCAGACTAATGACGGAGACCATTGGAGAAATATCGAAATAATCTCCAACGAGTAATGGAGCTCGTTAAAAATTAAACAAAAAATTAAAAAAGTCTGACAGTCACGTAAATACCTCAGTTTTCTACGTACAACTCGGAAATTTTCAATGCTCGGTTTTATTTTCGAATGTAGAAAAAGTCTTTTCCGAGTTTTCCGAGGAAAAAGGAAGAAAGTTGGATAACAGGAGGGTACCTTTAACCAAGAGGAAGAGATCTGGAACAACCTGTATGTCGTGTATGTCGTGGAAGGGCATAAACGAGCGTTTCTTGCAAGCTGTTTCCCTGTAGTCGTGGAGACAGCGCGCGGATGTCAGCCCTTTCCCAATAACATGTTATCAGCACAATCTGTCCGGCAAGAATACCTAGCTACAATCCGGTGGTATTCCTGTGTTGGCGCGCTTATTGGGTCGGTCGCATCGCGTAGCATCGCGTCGCGTCGCGTCGCGTCGCGTCGCGTTGTGTCAATTTGCCGGAAGTTACGACAACGTCAGTTATACGACGAGCCGCCGCGCCGCTCCGACCCGGCACTGTCGTCTCTCTCGCGTTCCGTCAACGTAGAGGTATTGCCGGGCGCATAGAAGCGACGGGATTCGGAGGAGGACTAGGGCGGGCCGCCGATACGGCGGACGATCCCCACTGATCCTCGAAGAGACCCTAACAACATCTCCGACAAACGACCTCGCCGTCCCGCCTGGTCCCGCCGCCCGCTTGATCAATTAATCGCCCCGACATCGAGCGGCGGATAAGGGATCGATTGAGGTGCTCGCGTCTCTATTCAAGCGAGTTGATGCTCGCCATTTTCGGACATGTCCACGGAAAGGGAAGAGGACAATTATAACTGAAACCCGCCGAGCGAGATGTACTCGAGAGCAGTCGGGCGATGGAATCGGGCGATTGCTCTTCGACGACGACTATTACGTGTCGATGTAATTTATTTGCATGAATGAACAGCGAGATGTAACATTTGTGCAACGAACAGCCTTCGAGGGTAGGATATGCCAAATATCATCTTCGAAACTATGGCTGCCGCGAGATATTCCCCGAGTTGGAATATTATTCGTCGTTGGGAAATAAATTATGTAAAGATGAATTATACGTAAAATTTAAATAGAAAGATCGCCAACTCTGGAGCGCAGTAAATTTAGAGGGAAAGGGAATTGCGAGTGAGCAGATACTTCGAATGGTAAACAGCGAGAACAGAAGTGAAGGCGAATAAAATTCCATTAGACCGTCATCCGATTTGCTCCGCCGCTTTCATTGAGTATATATATATATATATCGCTTTTACATTCATACATTTTCATATCCGTCAGTCGGAAAGAATACCTCTTTCAGAAATAAAATAGGAATTTCAGATACTTTTGTGTATTATTAACTTTTGTTATTTTTCCAGACGAGAGTGTCATCTAACATCAATTAATCGCTTTGTCCTAGTCGTGCTTTATATATTGAAAAGATTTTTACTCGTCGAAAAGCTTATTACAATTAGAAATCTGAGATCGTATCGTACAAATAAAAACATCGTACAGTTTAAAACATCCTTGTGGTTCGATCAAACGTTCAAACGTTCAAACGTTCAAACGTTCAAACCAGAAGGCAAATTACGATGTGTATTTTTTATCAAAACAAGCCACCATTGTTTCATGCCACACGCTCATTCCTGTATTCGCCGTTATATCTACTCGGCTACGTTAAACGGAACCGCTCACTGTTCTATAACTGGCATTTATCGATTCTCGTGAAAAACGGGTCCGCCAAAGTAAAGAGCGGCGCTGCGAAGTGATTAACACGAAATGAAAATCGCTCCGGGCTAGGAAAACGATGTTTCGCCGATGTAAAACCTCCGACACTCGTTTCGACTCGCTCGGTAATTAAATCGCGCCAATTACGTCGACACAAACGCGACTAAGATAAAGCACATTTTTCGTCCCGGGGGAAAAGAACATTATAAATGCAGGAAAATATACATGTGCATGTATACAACATGCGCGTACTTTCACTACCATACCCGGCTCTTCACTTCCAGATACCGATTAAAATCGCAAACAGCTCTTTGTGCTTTGTCCCGGTATTAAAAGCCCGCTGTATATTATTTTAGCTGCGAGCCTTGCGAGCTCAATATTCATTAAAATTTCGTGTTTCTCTGCAAATTGGCTGTATCAAAATTCCGCAACTCTCCACGTGATAAATAAACTAATCCCAGAGGTTTTGCTGTTACCTGTTACAGGCCACAATATGTAGCGCGGGACTAGGCTAATATATTCCAGGAAAGTTCGTCGACGTCGAGCACGCGGTTTACCGGCGTGCTAAGTTAAGATATCAGTTTTGCGACGATTAGAGAGACTAAACACTTACCACCACTTATGAGGATACAATTTCGAGATGTACGTGACTGAATTTTAAATGCGTTATTTACACATATATTCTCCGCGGCGTATTATCGCGGTAACATGATAAAATACACCCCGAGAGTTGAATTTAATTTAGCGGGCAATCTCGCGAGGCAAATACGAGTGCGCTTGTCGTGAAACATCATTCGCGGGAACGCGCGCGCGAATCGATTGTAAATCGGACAGAGAAACGAATGAAGGGAATTTCACAAATTCGTGCTTGCGAAGAAAAGCTCTCTCGCATGCGAGGAGCGCGCCGCGCGCTATTCTTATCGATATCGCTTTTCTACGGTCGACGACGGGGAACGCGATGGCACGGGTTAAGAAGCTAAGGGAAGACGCAGATTTACGGTGTTTGTAGATCCTTGTAGCCGCTTCCTCGAAAAATACGAGCGGTCAGACGTCGGTAACAGATTAGGCGATTTTACGTGGCGCGCGGCGATGCCAAGACTTCTCGCGCGTATTTTAGCGGGTCGTATTAATGGTACTTAATCTCTCCTACCTATCACCGAGCACAACGCTTTCATTGTGCAGGGGTGGAAAATACGGACTTCTTATTCTTATCCTCGCTTATCTTGGCGCTCTTCTTCCATTCGCTCGTATTTGTGTGTGCGAAAAAGAGAAGAAAGAGAAAAAGTAACTCGTAAGATATTAAAGACAAATATATGAGCGAATAATTATTCAGCATTTACTTGTTTTTACATTTAAATACATACATAGAATGTTTCTAAACATAATATATATAAATTAATAATCTCTCAACATAATTACATTGTATCGATAATTAAGTGGTATTTATGTACTAATTGTACAATATTTAAATGTAATTTAAGCTACTATATATAAAAAAAATCGTAATTGATAGTAAACAACAGAAATAATAAATCTAGTCTGCAGAAAAATCGAATTATTCAATGGTATTAAATTATGGTACAACCATAAATCTTGCCAATGTACGGCTTTTACGGAATCGCGAAAGATACACGTAGGAAGCTCCGTATGCGTATGATGAATCGATTTGCTACCGCGAGAAATCGTGGAACGTGATAATGGCTCGTCTCTCTGAATAGCGGCTTACATAAGCGAATTCTCGCGCCGATGATATTAGCAGAAGAGATATGTAGAACTCTCTTCTGTAAACTGTGTAAAGCACTCTTGCGCGCTCAGCTATGTGTAAGCGAAACATTCGCCCACTCTGGTTAGATATTTTTCATTTGCCGTCGCGTGTTTAATATACCGTCGGGTTTCACGGGATATTTTTCGCGATCGCGATAGCGACTTTAAACGGAGATCGATGTTCTGCGGTTTTGCGCTCCCGTCCTTCTCTAAAGGCCGGTTAAAACATTCCCACCGTTATTTAACATTCTCGCGTTAACAATTCCGCCCGCTCCGGTTTCGATACTCCAAAATCCGTATTTCAAGCATGACATTTTAACGCGAGAACACATACATGCATCTCTGAAAATTATTGCAATAATTGAACGAAGCTGTAGCAACACGTGGAAGGAAAAATCTTTTTTTCAACGCGCGCTATCTCTTCCTCCAACTTCTCCAGCACGGAGGGATTTAATTCTCACGCGCGTTATGAGCCCGTATAATTCGACTCTTCAGAACGGAGTCCTAAATCCCGATGTGTAAGCGCTTTTACACAACGGAAAAGTGGATACGCGTGCCCGACATCTGAGCGCCTCGTATTCGCGCAGTAACCACCGTTGAGAGTTGAGTGATGTTTTATGGGGTAATGAAAACGTGCACAACGCAACGAACGAACGAACGAGCGGCGCGCGGGTTTGCTCCTGCCGTTACATAGACTCATTATACGAAAGTTACACCGGTTCGTCGACACCGTTACCGATCCTACCACGTCGCTTACTGACGAATTGCAGTGATCGAGTACTGTCGAGTTCCGTTCGAGTTCGAAAATATCTGCGCGAATAAACAATCAAGACAGCCACCGTAAAACGTTAATCGAGTATAAACGACAAAAAATATTCGCATATTGTTGTCAGATGTCGATAATGTTAATTTTGATAGAACGTGAGTCGATACTCGAGTAAAATAATAATTAATCATTAAACGGTGCACAATTTGCGTGAAAATAATAATGAAGATGATTATCGTAAAATTATAATCAAGGGCTGTGGTGAGCAAGGAAGTATTTGTGCGGTCCCGTCGATGGCCGTGGTTGAATTAACATTAATAATATGCGCCGATGCGTGAGCTGAATAATTATTTATCGCTGAGCTGCGCGTAATTCCTTCTCGTCTATATTTCATGCAATTAAGCGAGGCTACGACGCGCGGGACTGTGAAACTATAATAGAGCTACGGGGTTAATTCCATTAAGATTATACTGAAGGAACGTTTGAGCTGATTTACGCCAATGTAGTACCTTGCGCTCAAGCGATTATATACGGCAGATTGCGACATTTGAAATTTCGCGATGGAATAATCGTACAAGTACACCTACGGCAAGAGAGAAAGAGAGAAAGAAAGAAGAAAAAGAACGTTGTAAAAGCAGTGTTGGCTAAAAAGAAATTAAATATGACAAGTAGTCATATGAGAGTGAGACTGGGAGTCACTGTCCCGAAATATTATGTATTATTTGTTTGAATTATCTCGCGAATGCGAGCAAACATGGCAGTCAAATGCGCGGAAATATCTTTAAATGGACGGTGCGCGATATACCCGCTCCGAGATTACCTATATATTTTGACCGGCTTGAATGCGATTGCACTTCGTAACAAATATGATTACCGATAATAAACCACCGTGGCGACGATTCGGGTATACACAATTCGACCAAGAATTAATGTCAGTCGAGAGTACGTTGCGCTGCGGCAGTATAGTGTGGTAGCACGCACACGTACACACACACACACACACACACACGTATCGTAATCCGCGCCCTATGCAGATTTATTTTACAGCGTACGTCACACACGCGATGCCCCGTACCCCTCGGGATTTACAGACCACCGCGGCGTCCATCCATCAATTTATTTAATCCGATTATACGTATCCTATGCGTTCGTCATCGATCGCACATCGCTGACGGAGATCGAGAGCCACAGTGACTCTCGGTGATGATCGACGCCGCAAACTTTGAGGAAGGTACACTTTGGGACCCGACCGCGGGATTGCAGAGCCGCGCTTGTGTCGACCCTTCCATCACTTACTCGTCGAAGCGAACGTGACAAGGACGATTACGCAGGAATATGTATTATTCGGATGGCCAGAGAGAATAAAAGCCGAAAAGACAGAGCCGGAATGAACTAAATACATCATTTAAGTAAGATCCACTTTAAATAAGTTCCATCTAAAGTCAGGTTTAATGAATTATGGAGATGCTTTCTTTCTCAGAGTACTTTGTCGCGCTGAATCATTTCAGACGCAATAACGCCGCTTTTGTGTCAGAGGAAAGTAAAAGGGAACGAAATTAACTTAAAGCTTACAGAAATAAATCGATGTTATAGGACGCACTTATCGTATCGCTATTGCATCATGTCGAAAGTGCTCAAATGAACGGGCAGATAAGTAGTAAGAGACGAACCCGTCTGTAAAATTCGTTATCTTCACGGCGACACCCGTGACACTTGTTTCATATTTATGAGAGGACTTTTAGCATATTCAAAACATAAATTACTTGCAGCGGGGTAAGTCACTCAGCCAATAAAATACTGCCTGGAGTTTATCTCCCCGTTTCCCGTCCCGCACGGTTTTTCAAGCGGGGGCCGCGGAATCGGTAGCGAAAGAGAGAGTTTAGGGCGAGCGCGGAGGTGGAAACCTGAATTATGCACGATTGGAAGCCCACTCTCGCAATCGTATGGGAGGTTTTCATGCAAAATCGCGCAACCGCTTTCCTTTTACAATGCAAATTCGATGGTAAACACCCGCCGCGCTTTTCTATACCCGATATCGCTGCCGCTCTCTCGTGATACATCGACGGATCTAAATGAGTTTCGTGCACCATATCTCGCCCAATGTGAAATTGCCAAGTCTAAAATATTCCACAGCAATCGCCGTAAAGCAATCACAAAAAACACAGTACGTTAAGATATCATGAAAATTTTTCTGAAACGTCTATATGTCACTTATGAAATTAAATTACAAAATCTCCAAATTTCTTCTTAACTATCAAAAGTCAATCTAAAGCCAGGATAACACCAGTTTGATTTTCTGAAAAATGTGTTTAAAAACAAAAATTTATGAGACTTTTTTTAGGTATCAATAAAAAAAGTCCTTCAAAGTTAACGCATATTTGATTCTAAACGAATATCATGAAAACTGTAGGATTATACATATATACAAAGTTTCAGTTTAAAAAGTTTTATGACGGAAGTTTTAATAAATTTTCGTGGATTTTATAACTATATATTTAAATTTTTTAACTATATAATATTTTGTAAAATGTAATATCATAAAACTTTTAATAAATGTAAAACTTTTTTTATATGCTTTCAATAATATTCATTCAGAAATATATCGAGTTGTGTAACTTTAACGATTTGAATAGGAAAATGGTACACTTAAAAAAATGTATGTTATTGTTAAATTTGTTTCCCTTCGATTTCATAAAGATCGAATCAAACTGTCTCTGGAGACTTGAAACGTTTCTTTTATTAAAAAACAAAGACTAAGTCGATACTGTAATAGCCAAATGTTTTTATTCCATCCCGTAGGTACGTTATCATTGCAGTATGCATTGTGGAAAGTGAGGACCTACTGCGCTTTAACAAAGGGTGCACTATGCGGAGTATTACAAATTTCTTGTCCGAGAATTCTTCGGTTCCTCCATACTGTTTTCGCTTCCGTCCGCGCGACGCTCTCCTTCTCCTTCACGACAAAATGAAATATCTTCTGCCGGGCTTCGGCAAATAGCTGAAAGTACTCTGAATCATGCCAGCAAGCTTATGCTACATCGAGCGGAAAATTACAAATGGTCGAACCGGACGCACTGCAACTGGCAACCCCTTCGAACCACCTTGTATGTAACTGAACTCTAAGGAGTAAACTTCTTAAGTTCACGATGATTGCAAACTTACACATGTCTTCCGCTAATTCTGCAAGACAAGTTCTTTACGAAGTTTCAAAATAACATCCGCTTGGAAAACCGTTTTCTCCCCCCCGATACGCGATCGGTCGAGAAGTTGTTGAGTGATTGATTGAGTGGAACGATTCTTACAAAAAATACGTAGCGTGGAGTGCACGATAAATCGTGCCCCTATTGTCCAAACACAAATTAATGCACGTTAAATGTAGTAAATTGTAAAAATTCAAGATTGTTTTTTTTTACGAATTATAGGTAATAAGTTATGAAAAAGAATAATCAGAATATAAATGAAACATTCGCACACAATTGCACGTATTTATATTTACACGGGAAATGTATAAAATACACATCCAGAGGAGATGATGCTCGCTCATATCGACGATTGTATCGACGATCAATAACGGTCATTGCCGCATATTCATCCATTTCTATCAATATTCTGCGCAAGATTTCAATATAAACACTACATCTACGTTAGATGCATATCTCTTCGGGAATCTCGTTTCGTCCGGTAAGCCGCGAGAGACCGCGCGCGTCTGACACTTATATGCGAATTCTCGCTAAAGAATTTACATAGCTGACCACAGTTCGCAAGCCACCGGCAAAATGCTTTCGCAACGCAAGTTGGAATTAAGGGAGTTTAAGATTTAACGCGTTTCGGCCCCAAGGATCCTGTTTCGCGGCCCGATAATTCAACTCCACGCCTCACGACGACGAAGGATGGCGTCAGAGTTTCGCGCCGAATAACCCGTCGTGCAAAAACAACTCCCGACGTCTGTCCCGCTCCTCCACCCGGGTTTCCTCTCGCTCACCCTCGCGCAACCTTGCGCCGTTTGCCCGCGTACCCGCCGCCCTTTGTTCAGCGACCAGTCGCGTCAAACCTTGCAAGTACTTTGCATAATTTCTCACTTTTGCATAACCGAGTTGCTTCTTTTTTCACGTCCCCGCCTGAAGAAGAAACTAAGGTCGTCGTCCGGAGACTTAACGAATCTACCTTGTCTTCCTTAGCGACGGACTTTAGTCTTTATCCCTGAGAAATCAATAACGCCTAATGATTTTTCTGGAATATTACTCTATAGCGCCAAATTTGCTATTAATGGAAAAAAAAATTAATAGCAGAAATGGAATGATAAAGTCTAAGACGACGCGTAATATACATATATAATTCCGATGAATCGATAAAACTCACATCTTTTAAGTTTCATGTATATAATGTGTATAATGCGCTCACTAATTTTATATATGTACTCTTGTCTCTTGTATACCGATAAATTTAGTTTTGAGATACGGTAAGTTCCGATGAACCATAGTGAATTTGCAAATTGAATTTAAAGTTTACATCGTGTTAGCATATGATATAAATGTTGACTGAGAATTCAATCAAATTTCGCTAGTTTCGGTGTATATTCGTTAACTGAGCGCTTTGCCATGTATTATATTTACATACGCAATCATGTATATGTAGTGGAATTTGTTTCCGGAAGGCATCAGATACAGAAATGGTTTTTTTTTTTTTTTCCAGATGAAGCCAAAACTGCACTAGCAAAACAATATTTGTTATATATTGGCGATTAATAGTTTGCGAAATCTATAGATTTGTTTCGTTCCACCAAACGTTTTTACGCCGCATTTTCTATTTAATAATATTTTTAATTGGTGTTTTTTAACAAGTTGAAAGTTTAACGCAAATTGAATTTTGTCTCTGACTAAATTCAACTAAATGTATATTTTTCCAGCAGATAACACACACTGACCGTAATATTATATCACACGATGCATCGCAATAATACTACAATAGCATCATGTAACATGTAGCGTATTTGATATTGTGAGCAAAGAATTGAGCAAAAATTTATCTATCGAACAACCACACATTTGTAACTGTATCATGCACGAGTAAAATGACATTTATATGATATCGATAAACCATTCGATTATCAAGGTTCACGATGCGCAAGTTAGCTGATCCTCACGCATGAATAATATCCGTGTCGACCAACAGCTTTTGCCTACTCGATTTTAAAACAAAATTCGTTACGGATTATCCCGATGCGTATCTCATCAATTAAAAATTTAAAGTTGCAGACCATTCTATCGGCCAGATTATGGACAGATAATTAAGCTTATCTATTCATATCTTTATCATATATCCATAATTAACGATCACGAATATTAACAAGAGTACATGTAAGAATGTTTTACTTATTATGCAAGTAGTTTATTCTAAAACAAACTGAACGCGTCAATCAATGTTATTTTATAAAACGTTATTAATAAAAAAAAAACAAATATGAGAAAAATATTTTAATCGGGTCCGAAAAAGCACTTTTATGTTGCACGTAAACGATCAAACAATTCATACGAAACACAATACACCTTTGTCTACGTTGGTTTATTGCCTGGCAATTTTGTTATGCTTTCCTCGGATAGGATCGATTTGCAATACCACTGACAGATGAATAGCAGTTTTAGGCGATATCCGATATTAATATCGTTCTGCGGCGCCTGTCGGTTCCTGTCGAATTTAGCGGTCCCAGATGAGCCACTGCAATTGCGGTTACCGGTTTACCTGCACGCACGCTAGCAGTCCAGATTAATTTACGGGTAGGGATAAAGCGCGCGTCCGACGAAACAAAGCGGCGCCGCGCTTGCGGGAAGGAAACTTCATTTTCTTACATCCGGGGCGCAGATTAACGGCCTCGTTTATCACCGGCTGACCTTTCGACCGCGATATCTACGAGCACCCGTGTAGCGACACAGCGCAAACGATTCGTCCGACTGTCTACGCCAGCCTTACGCGAATTACCGGCTTCTCCCCCTCGTCCACTACGTCGCTGCGCGCGGACGTGTTCCATTTGTAGACAGAGGACATTCGTACATTACATGGGATGCCCCATGACCTACGAGAGGGTATCTCAAGAGCATTACACGAGTGGAGAATATTTCCTCACATCGAGAGTCGCACGAAATGCATGGAAATATACACTAAATAAACATCGAAGTTATTACCTAATGCAAACACTGAAAATAAGATGACACTCGCAAATTAAGCCGCAGATGCGCGATAGTGCGCAATATTTTGCACCGATTTTTCTATACTATATTCTATCATATTGCACGATTAAAAATTAAAGTGTTTATTTTTGCCAACTATTTGTAGCACCTAGTTACTATGCGTCCGCACGGAGAGCACATGCCGCGGACTTAATCTCGTGACGAAACGAGATTAAGTCCGAGGTCAGGAAACGCGACAATGGTCTCGGGCGATGGTCAAAAGAGAGGGGGTGAAGAAAGAAAAAAAAAAGAAAGAGAAAAAAATACGCGTATTTGCCGGCGACCATTCTTCCCGCGCCACTCCGCGCGCGCGCTACCGACTTGGCACCATCCGTCCGGCGAGCTTTTGTACCGCCTTCCGGCGAAACCCCGGGCGCTTGGCGCGCCCGGGTGGAGGATCTCTTCCCGTTGGACCAACGCAGAGCTGCGGAGGAAACGGGAGAAAACCGTCGCCACAATGCCCGACGCCGTGGAATCAGGATGTTCGCGCTCACGGGTGCACGAACCGCTCTTCCTTCACTCTCTCTCTCTCTCTATGACTGTACCTTAGGAATGTATACGGGCCACCTCTCAAACCACTTTCCTTCGTCCACGTCGTCGACGTCGTCCACGTCGTCCACGTCGTCCACGGAATTCTTCGGTCAATCTAGGACCGATTTTTCCTCGGTGAAAATCTAATCGAGCGCAAAGCTCGTCTCGCATATTCGAGGTGTCGTAATTCCTTAAAGTCTCGTGTCGTTATTAAAATATTTATATTTACGTAGTATTTTAATAAAAAATATCCTCGTGTATAATATCTAATTTTTATATACGTGTAACTTTCGCGTAAACTCTATTATTAAAATATTTTTTCTTACTTGTATTTTCATATTCTTGTATGCACGTATTCGAAAAGTTAGCTAGATGAAAAGTTAGCTATGCACACTTTTATGTTGCTCGCTTAAAACCATTTTTATGCAATATAATGTAATGTATGATGATATAATAGAAATTTGCAGCATATTATTATATTATACTTTAATTATACCGAGACATAGCATATAACAGGAATAATTTCGCTCTCTTCGCGAACGCACTGGATGGGACTTGCGTATATTATCTCTCGCGGTAAATGAATAATTTTGTAATGTAAATAAAATAATGACGCAAAAATGGTAACGTTGTCGACGCGTTTTAATCCCGTCTGGGATGTAAAACGGCATTTTATTCGGTCCGCTTTGCGCCGCTAAATAATCCAAAACGTCAATTTCCCGTAGCCAAGAGTACTTTTTCGCTCGGTCGCTTGGACGCTTTTGTGTCGACTTCAAGTTACTTCCGCACCACGGAAACTGAGTTTTCCTGTGGCCTGTCGGATCCATACCCACCCAAAAGGGATAGAGAGAAGAGCGAAGGTAATATCGCTACGATGAAGCCTAGATGTACATCAAGCGTCGTAAACGCGTCCGCGCATTGCAACACGCTTTTAGGAAAATTGCGACATAGACGCTTATAAATCATGATTGCTGGTAGCATTAAAAAAACAGCGTTTAGTAGTAAACACTGAATAATTAACTACTCGCTTAAAAATACCTAACATACGCGATAACGAAAAGAGAAAATTTGAAATAAAATGGGCTTGATTCCTTAATGAAAAATAAACAATTTTAAAACATAATAAAATCGACTTTTATCTTAACGGTACGATTTATCTGACACACGTAATTTTCAATATCTGTGGAATTAATTTTTTCCTGATAAATAATTAATTAACGGATTTCTTTACCCGTGTAGGAAGGAGAAGACGCGAGTGCGCGTATTTCGAATACACGTCCTTAACTATCTCGTCGGTCGTTCGCGCCCGACAAGTATGCGCGCGTATCATTCAATTTGTACACGCACATCACGTACACGCGTTCCCACAATAGGCGCTTGTTACAACGTGTTAATATCCTCGCAACGCGCGCGACGTGTAAGGAAGATCGCAGACGGCATTACAAGTTTACGGCGGTAGACACTGACGCGTACGGAAAGCGCGTCTTTAGAGTGCATTATGCATGCGCGACTCCTCGCGTTTTCTGCTATAAGAGAAATATAATCTTGCTATTTGGGACGCTGCCACCATTTCTATCTCCATAATGTTCCGTAGCGACACCCGCGCTGTTCGCGACGTCGTACGGCGCGCGCGTTCCATAAAATCGCCCAAACGGTTGTCTTAAGAATGCGACAAGGAAAAACGGTATCTCCATCGACGTCGCACGATATTTTCCGAGGAAAATCTGAATTTTATAACGCAACTCAATATATCGGTCGCAATTCAATGTGTATCGATGCGCTCCTTCACGACATATCATTATCTGACTTGTCTGTATTCACTAGTCTCATATAAAATATAGGAACATGCAACGCAAAATAAGATGGAAATAGCTTTTAAAAATTTACCATGCAGATCCGCGAATTACCTTTCAAAAAATTAAATAATTCGTAACCGTTTAAAAAGAGGAAATCGATATAAATGCAAAAGTTTTTTCACCTGTACGCTCCGACAATTCAAATGATTGTACGATTCACTTGACGCCCTTTATTTACATCCTGTAAAATGAGAGAATGACTACGGTCGACGTGTTTGACAGTAAAATGGAAAAATCGTTTAAAACGCGGCAACAGCGAACACATAACATCGAAACACATATGCACACACACACATAACACAGGATCTCATTTCTCTGTCTTAATTTGCATCGGTATGAATTTGCATCGACACGAGCGTGCATCGACACTGGCATCACATTTATCACGCTGACGTATTGTTTGTTTACCGTTCAGCGGCCGGTTTGCGGAGAGAGAGAGAGAGAGAGAGAGAGACCTGACTATGACACGCAAAAATCGAAATCATTCTCCGCGAGGCAGAGAGAGAAAGAGAGAGAGAGGATAATTCATTTTACTTGAGCATCTAATAGCTTTTCGTCATAGATGAGAATTTGCGTAATTTGCCGTTCGTGCATTCGCTGCATTAGGAATAAAAGCCTCTTAACTCTTCTGAGACCAAATCTTGTTTCAGTATTTAGCAGCTCATTAAACCTGTTTTTCTACTCGTTCGTTTCAAGTAAACTAACGAGTTTAAAGCTGGTCTGGCGTGTTAGTCTCTCGCGTGGCTTCTCATTTCTCCGACTTCGTTAAAATCTTGCGTATGCAATCTGTATATACGCGTCGCGTCACTATTTTCGTCACCACGAGAATATAATAAATACCGGCATCGCCGGTATGAAACGAAACGATAATTGTAGCGATTTTAGACGCGTTTATAGTTAAAACAAAAACGTGATTATTATGCAAGAGAAAAAAAAAGCACAAATGTGCAGAAATGAGTGTAACGCGCGGTATCTCCAGATTGAAACGTAACGCGCGAGACATTCCTGCAAAGAATAGTGCGTTACGCCGCGCTGGCTCAAAGCGGATTACTACAATGCGAAAACGTACGCAATTACGGGAGACGTGAGGCGTCGACTTTGTCCGACTTGAAGCGCGATGCTCAGTGCATACGCGACCATGTTTAGTGGATAATACGAGCTCTCGCTCTCTCCCTCTTTCTTCCTTTCCCCCCGCATCGTTTCTACCCGAAAGAACGGCCCGAGTTCTTGTATTCACCCGACGTAATATAATATTCGCGCGGTGCTTTCGCGGTAACAATGGTATTACGGATTACTCGTCCTATTTTACGTGGGCACCGTTGTAAAATGTGACCGAGGACCGCGTCTTTATCTCGCAATGCGGTTAATGGGAATTCTCGCGGATTGTTAAGCCGTCACCAATGGTGTCTTTGAGTGACGATGAATTAATAAACGGCAACTAATCGGATCGCGCTAATTTATCCTCCTGCGAAGCAGCGGACGCAATGAGCCGCGAAACGATTAAAAGTTGTTTCGCTTCATTAATATTTCGCAATGAAACCTCCCTTGGCTTCGATTTATCCATTTCCAAGTTGCGAGTAATACCGCACAACCCCATGTACGGCACGTGAAAGTTTTCATAATCTACAAAGCTATTACGTTCGACACATGTATAGCGAGTAATACAACGCATGATTAATACGCGTACGAATGGAAAGCAGCTTCCTATTCCTCTTCTAGGAGTACCGGATTGCCTGCAACCTGTTCCTGCTCCTCCTCCCCCTCCCCCCTTCCTTTCCCCTTCGCCCTTGAGCATCATCATTCATTGTATCGCGTAACTAGCACAATTATACCCCTTCTTGAACACGCGTTGAATAGTACACGCGGCGACCCTTTCGAGCGTAATTCCAATGGCGGGATTATGCCAATTATGTGAATGCCGCATGTTAATGCGGTTGATAAATCTCATTCTGCGGATGATATCTCTGTGCTAACGGGTCTAATGGCGCTAATGTGCGGTGTGAAATCGAGTCAATGCGTTTTAACATACATGCGAGAACAAGCTAGAAAATAACGAGGGTAGATGATAAAAATAAAGAAATATTAATAATTATTTAAATAATCACGCCATAAAAATTGGAACGATGCTACTTATACGCGTCTCATTAATTGTCAGCATTGACATAAAATGCGCCCTCGTCGTTAGATATTTTATCTTTCTCTCAATCCCCAACTGAAAGTATAATTCATCGATATCAATGAGGAAGAAATTCGAGTAAAAGTCTATCGTACGACAACAGCGTTTTATTCAAATCGAACAATATGCGATCGTTCACTCGTCCTCTCCTCTTCCTCTCTAAACAGCATTTTTGGAAACAGATTTCATAAGAAGATACTTTCGCAACCGCGACGCGACGGTGAAACGCGATACGAGGGCGACTCTGTTTCGTATTCAAAAGCATTTCCCTGTCTTGTCTCTGCGGTCGCCCGCTGCGATCCCACAGAGACACTTAAATTCGATTCAGGAGGCAGTGCAAAAATTGATTTACAAGGTGCTAGAAGGCGCACGCTAATGTATAAAATATCAGCCGGGTACACGGGGGGTTTGTCGTGGCAGGCAAAAGGACGCGAGGGAACGAGAGAACGAGAGACCGCGAACACGAAGACACGCGGACTCTTTATAGGATTCCGATAAAATCGCACTCGGAAGCAGCTCGAAAGGCGATTAGGCATCGAACGATCGAAGTAGAATTGGATCGATTTATTGCCCACTGGCCTTGCCCCGGCCTACTATCGCGCGGCCTACGTAAATAATAGGGAACGGGGAATGGGGCAAATCTGTCTACATGAAACGGCTCGTGCACGATCGCGATTGTGATCCATGTCTCCTTCGTATAGACACCGGCCTCCGAATAAACGCGAGCGATCGTTTATTGATCGATCGACCAAAGTTTGCACGTTCAAGATCGATTTATGCCTACCCTACGAGGCGGTTTGTATAATTATGCAACGATAGAGCTTGCGAACCGCCCGCAGGGTTCATTTATCGACTGGTTCTTTGATCAGTTCTCCAACTGGATTTTACCTAGGTGGATGGGAGATTTGCCAATACGATTTGTCCCGTTTATCGAGAAGCTCTGCATGCACGCTTGTTGGCATTTCCACGAGTAATCCTCATAAAACATCTCGGCTTCGCCTCTCGTCCGTTCAATCGTCCGGCGCTCCGCGTAGGAATAATGCGGCTTAATCTGGCTTAAGCTAACCAGTAACATGAACATTCGGTTTTTGTTGAGTACATTAAAATGCACGTTATTTGCGCTCGCGGTATTTGCACAACTAGCGATAAGCACGCATTACCCTGGTTTACCTATAACTGGTTTGCAGCTATAATCCAAATACTAAATTGATCCTTAATCAATATAAAATAATGCTGATAAAAATAAAACGAAATACTTTATACAATATACATGTTCATCTTTTCTCACCAGAGTTTACAATTTCAGAAAATGACTTTATCGATTTTTGATTGTAAAAACTAAATTTTTTTTCTGTTCTTTCAATTCACACAATAGTACATGTCGATGAAAACTGCGATGCTCCAATTATAACACTTGTATTAAACGCAGCTGATAAAGCGTGCTGATTAGTGCATATTACTGACGCAACAACAGTAATCCCTCTAATTGCTAATGCTCTAAAGAGATAACTGTCGCTCGAATGAAATCGATATACCGACATCCTACTAATGAACTATAAAATGCATCAAGTTGCAACAAGGATCGCGTTTCATCCCTCCGAAAATTTTCGTTGATGCTATAATTAATCCCGAAGATGAGCGAACGCGAAGCTTTCATATATTCGCTCACCTACTCCGCCCACGAACCAAAATCCGCCCATGAACTTTTGGATCAACAACACAGTTTATCGATAAGGGAAATCTTCGTACGTATTACGCGCGTATGTTACATATGTGTGTGTACGTCGAGACTTGAATGCGTAAGTAAAGGAAAAAGGAAAGAAAGAACGAAAGGCGAGAAGAAGAGTGAAAAGAAAATACCCTATTCCAACCATCTCTAATCGTATTTTCATTTCCTCCGCGGGCTCGTTCCATCCGCTTCTCTTCCATTAGCCGATTGTATCCCGAGGTAGATGAGACTCGTCGAAAATCCTCGATTGTATTCTAAATAAGCGCGGCTACGAGCCGATAATCTCGTCGTTACGAGAATCTTAACACCCGAATGATCCGGGAACAATTCGGAGAAGCGGGTTAAGAAACGTGAAGACAAACGGTTAGCAAAGTATTACTCCACTTTATCTAAATTTACATAGCACGATAATTTTAAAACATATAATTCTTTCGGGAGAAAAATAAATATTACAGATGTAGTTTTGCATGCTCAAATAAATTATATATTTCGTATAATTTTCACTGTATATATCTTGCTATAGAATATTCTTCAAGATTTTGATTTTGAAATAAATTTGTATCAGTTAATAAATCATAAGTATCAGAATTACTGTTCCAACTGATATGTCTCTTCCAAGATATAATAAATAATCGCACGCGAGTTTCCTAGAATGTAACCGTCAGCTTCGCGCTTCTCGTGTAATACGTTTTGAAATTGAAATCGCATTCGAGAAAGAGACTGCCACGACCGTGAGCGCGTGTTCACGCTACCAACCCTGGGCAGAGACGAGCAACGAGCAAATAAACGGAGGTCAGCAGGCGGAGGTGGCTAACCCCTTTCCCGGGAGAAGGACGGACGCATGGAAGTTCTATTTTGTTTAATTTCGCCCGGCGCTCATCCCGCGCCGCGACGTTGGCAGCCGACTGTATCGACCGACTGTCTAGCAGAGTAAAATACAGCCGAGTCCATCATCCTTGGAAGGGATTAGCCGCAAGCATTGACATAATAAGCTTCTTTTATCTCGCGACATAACACTTGGTTAATTATTATGTGCACCAACTTTTGTAATTACTAAATGACTAATTTTCCTAAATTGGCTTCAACAAAGTTCCGCTTTTCCTAGAAATAAGAAATTTCAGAAACAAGATTGAGGATAAAATTAATGAATTGAACGTCACATTTTTCAAACGAGAAAATTTCGATATTTTTTCCGGACCTCACTGTTTATAGTGTTTCCATCATTTTACGAATTTCATGACTATGAACATGTGCCATATTTCTATATTTTGATATACGATATATGGTCCGTTGAAAAAATATTTTTCACTATTACTCGTGCAGCGACAGAGATGCGTCAAAGACACCATCAAAAAACCGTAGCTGTCGATCAAATCTCCTCTTGTAAATAAAAATTTTCCAATGAAAAAAAAAATTTTTATTTAAATAATAAAGTAAAATCTCGTAATACGTTTCAATACCTCTGATTATCCATGGTCGAAATGGAAATTGCCATACTGCGAAACAACGTCCATCGCATTGACGTTACGTCACTATATACTTGCTTCATTAATGAAGCAGACTATTTTGTTAATTAGACCAACCACAACCGAGAGGGAGAAAATCCGATACAGAAGATGGAGATGGATTGTGGGTGAATGAATGATAGAGAAGCAGGGAAGACGAGGGAAGGGAAGGGAAGGGAAGGGGAGTCAAAAATAAGAGAGAGAGAGAGAGAGAGGGAGAGATGCGGCGGATGGTAGTGACGTTTCTGGTTGCAGCCAGACGCTTCGCGTCTATGCAAAGGAGGGCGAGGGTTGCGCAAGATTCCAATGCCCGATTAGGGGTTCGATTTAAAGCCGGTGGATGAAAGTTTGCGTTCGACGGCGCACGTCCGGGCGAAATGAAAGTCGGGACACACGCCGCGCCGTCGTGCCATATTCGATCGCAAATCGGGATTTCTCCGATATATAATAGTTGAAGCTTTCTGCGTTGGTAGTTGTACACGCATATATGTCTAGGGCTATGTGTACAGGATGGATTTCGACGGGATGGCGAGGATTGGCATATTTAAATTGGTTCGATCCCAACGAGATCGACTCGTCGCGCTCGTGGCGGGTTCAAACCACTTCTGTCGAATTGCTGGGTCGCCGTATAATGCGCGACTCGTGATTTCGTTGAACGTAACAGCCCGAAATCGGATTATCGATGTGATACGTGTTATTTCTTAGAAAATTTATAGGAAAACCAGTCAACTATTTATCAAACTATTTTTCAAGAAATAGGATTTTATCGATTTCACAGAGGAGATTTCCTCATCTTTTTTTAATAGTTGCGTAAGCGGAGCGGAGCGAGATTAACAGAAAATATTTCGTATACAAGTTTCAGACTCTGTATCTACGTTTAACTTGCGACGACACAATGCGACACACAAAACGATATAGCTGTTTAAATCCGCGATAGGAGTCAAAGGATACGTACGGTTTGTGAAACTCGCTGCAAGCCCGCGGGATGTGGCATAGAATGGGCGGGGATTAAATCCACAGCAGTTATAAACATCACCGACCAGCTTATGGTAATTCCGTGCCCCGTGTAATGGCATGAGCAGCGTGCCTTCCCGCAAATGCGAGACCGCAAAGTCGAGAGGCATCTTACTGCGGTGCTTACGGTATGCGGTGTTTTAATGCCCGGCCTAGAATCTCTCAGTCGCGAAATCTCGGTTGTCTTTCCCGCGAATTGAAAGTCAAAGGCTCGCTAAATTGCAATCTGTTCTCCGCGGAAAAATTCAGTCTGACTAGCGACTGTTAGCGTAATGAAGCGCGCAATTTATCAACGTCATTAAATTATATTTTGCTTATAGTTTTACTTAAAACTTTTAGAAAAATATCAACGAAGCGAAAAAATTTTAAATTACAAAATTACAAAATTCGTATATAAATAAATACTTATTTATCTAAAATTAATAATAAAAATCTAAAAAAATTATTTAAAAAACTAACTTTTTCATAAAATATAATTTTGTGAAAAGTATAATCGAATTTTTCGCAAATTAATCGCAAAAACTAAGAGTCAAGCACTATTCTAAAATCGTTGGAAATTCGTGATACAAAGATGTATAAATTTAAGATAGCGCCATACGTTGTTATGATAATCACACATTGAGAAATCTCTGCGTCGCGTCGTCAGATAGAAATCCAGTAACTTTCATGACAGAGAAATAACCGTACCTCGATCGAGATATAAGGTCAAAGGAGTCCGCGTACCGTAATCCTGCAATTTCCTTCCCCAAGGCCAACTGACGCCCTTTGCAGGATTAGGAAATGTATACCTCGCGAAGTAGAATAATTTCGTATTCCCTTTGATCGTTCTCACGACTATTTACGCGTCTTCTACCTCAAGAAACAACGAGCTTACACGACAGCCGCGAACAATATTGTATTATCGTGACACTGACTCCTAAACAATTTGAAATGACGGTGAAATTCTTTAATGAATTTCACCGCTTCATTATCTTATCCTTTCAATTACATGTATATTACAATTTTATCTCTACCTCAACTTTATAATGAAAAATAAATTAAACATTAATAGAAATTACTTTTTTTAAGCGGTGAAGCTATGTATAAATTTTTTATCTTCGAAACTGATCATGGACTGATTAATTTTATATCGCACAATTTCTGTTGTAATATTTTAATTTATAGACTTTTTATGTCCGCAAGTACCATCTGAAGCGTCTATAATAATATGAGAAGTTAGGACGTGAACGGATTGCTAAATCGGCATCAATTCCATATCAACAAACGCCTACAAAGCAGCGTACACCGACCTTAGTTGAACTACGTTTGCATTACGAACTCGAGCGGAATGTCACTGCCGAGCGACTACGTTGCCACAATTTACAGTTCACACGTCGTAAACTGCCGACGGATGACCGATCCGTGCAAATCCGTAGCTTCTCTCGCACACGGAGGACGCCAAGTGATTCTGTCATTGGCGGAAACTCTAAAGAGAAAAGGATCACATCTGCGCATTGAACTAAATTTAGTTTCAATCGTGCAACCGCCCGGAATATTGATCACGTTGAGAGCGCGTCACGAATTAACGAGGAGAAGCGCGGTGCGAAAGTAGAAAAAAAATTTTATTCTGTGATTTCGAAGCGAACCAGAAATACGAGTGGGTTATTTTAAAAGACGTTTCCTCTCGACATGAAATTCCGAATTTTTTTTAACAGTCAATCGCGGAACACACACACACACACACACACACACACAATGGGACGTGTCGTCGAGATTCGAAAGTGACCGAAATATTCAGAGCGTATGGTCGTGTAAAATTTATGGCGCACATTTTTTACGCGAGTAATAACACGATGTACAATCGCTTTATCGATCAATTACAATATAGCCATAAATCACTTTTACATTGATAGAAATGGATCTCTGCGCGACTCTTGCACGTGCAATTCGCGCGCGCGCGCGCATGTTAACCGAAGCTCATGTTGTCCGAGAAAAGCACTCCCGGGCGCTTCATCAGAAATGAGTTATTTTATCAAGGCACGCATCAATCACAGGAATATCAAGCTGCTTGACATTTCATCAACGTCGCGCGCGCGCGTAGAGAATCGCGGAAAGCACACGGCGGGAGATAAAACAAGACGGATGGAGGTTGCACGTACTTTCGAAGACATCTAGAGAGAAAAATGTTGCCCGACATCTCACTTGTATGAGAATTTGATTATGAAGATCGAGCGAGTCAACCGATATATCGTGTCAAAACAAAACAAGATAGATCGCGCGCCGACCAGAGGAACCTGCTGCAACCTCGAAACCTGGAACGGTCGCGGCCAATTGATCCGGGACGGATCTTGACGGAGAATATTCGTCCCGGACGTTGGCGATTTTCCTCCTCCTTCTTCCTTCTTCTTATCTCTTCGTTTCTCGCCGCGACTGTCGCAAGATCACGTTTATCGGAAAGTATCGCGCGACCACGGATCCATTCGTTACAAAGATTTGCTGCGATCCGCGCGGCGCAAGTTCGCGCTGGCCGCGGAGTTACAAGAAGGCCGGGTCGGACGTAACGAGGATTTATCGCGGCCTTGCCGGAAAGAAAATACATCACGACACGTTTGACCTCAACCAACTGGGGCAAAAACGATAGATTAACAACCGCGGTGGCAATTTGTCATCTCGCGGTGCCCGCGCTGCCAACGCCACGTATCCCTAAAACGATGTTTTATGTCTTTCCTCTCTCTCTCTCTTTCCAACACCGTCTGTCGATCTCTCTGTCGTGGACGTATATTAGTTTGCGCTCAAACGGGATTTCGCAAGTAAAATTATCAAGCACAATACAGATGGTAGCTTAGAAGGCACGGTTATTACGTCGGAATACCGCCGAGCGCAGTATAGTGCTTGAAACCAGACGCGGTAATATCGTTTCACGGAATTCGCCTTTAGCCTGCTTTCCCGAGACCTCTCCTTTACCAAGAATTACTGCGCTGCGTTTACGACGGATATCAGAAGATATCCGCAAGCTCCTTCGACTACCGACTGCTCTATATCTCTCGAAAATGTACAGCGGATAGTTGTCGTAACGGGAACGTTATCGTACCGCGTTGTGATTTATGCTCACTTTCGATACCTGTGCTATCGATCGTTTCTCCGGCGCGGAAACGCGACAAGGAAACCTCGAATGGTCGTAATAATTTAAGCTCGGGAAAACCAATCGAGCGAATGCGCATCGACAATAAGCTGTGATCAATGACGTGTCCATAATTTTAACCACGTACCAATTCGATCGATAAACTGCAAGAAACTGTTTCGAATATAAAATTCGAAAACAAACAGCTAATTCATATAATTCACACGTTAAGGACTGCATTTTCATTTAGTGCTGAATAATGCGTCCCCCTCTCTCTCTCTCTCTCTCTCCATTATAAATCTACTGTCATACGTGTTAGTCTGCACGAGAAAGATATTGGCACGAGCTAAATAATTAGAGTCGCGCTCGCAACGCAATACAACTATTTAACTTACACGCAAATGTGCTCATTGTAGCCTATTGTAACCGAACACTTCATTGTTGAGCACACAAAATATTACGTCGGTACTGATAGGACAATCTGCGCAGTTAGCAAAATGCACGATGCATGTCCCACCGTGTTAACTTGTTGACAATTGGAGCGTAATTACCGCGGACTTGGCATTACGCCGTCCGCAATTTCGCCAGCCGCACCCTGATATTGCGCGCGTCCACCACAGACGATCGGTTAGTTGCACTTTAAACGCGCGTAATATGCTCGGTATCGGGTGACAAATGATATCCCAACCGGTAATGAATATGAACAAGAATTACCCGGGTGAATAAGCAATTTATCAATGTTTAAACCGACATTTTCATCGAGTACCAATAATTATTGCAACAGCGATATAATATATCACACTATAATCATACGCTTATTTTCTACAGATAATATATTGCATTAACATTGACGCATGATGCGTTACATTAGGCATTCTAGCGATTAATAATTCATCGATTTCTCAATTTAAAATTTTCATAGATTACCACGAATTATCATAATAATGTAATCTTCGTATACAACGATCATCAATTGTTTGCATTACCTCGGGGCTATCGAAACTGGTAAAATCGCACGTCAACAGAAATTGCTGTCGCATTTGATCCGCACAGAGAGAGAGAGAGAGAGAGAGAGAGAGGGGGAGAGAGATCGGGATCGTAAACTCGATTACGAGGCAAATATTTACAATGACTAACAAGCTCGCAGCGAGATAGGTTCTTCAAAAAATGTAACTTTGACGCAGTCGAGGGG